>CAODLS013496802.1:0-14152 GCA_948243855.1 Flueggea neowawraea | reverse complement strand
ATGTGCTATTGATATGATTACATGAAAATATTGGGTGACTAGTTGAATTTACGTGATACATGTTATATGTTGAGAATCGTCATATGGTTTACTATATGGATATATTGATAATGTTCATTGTTATATAGGAAGGAATGCTCTTACATGTATATGAATTATCATATGTTTCATATATTGATTCATTCATACTGGACTTAATAAAGGCGTTGTGACCATCATAATTTTGTATTCGCAAAATATACACAGTGGGACCTTCGGGTCATATTTCATATTGGAGACCTTCGGGTCATATTCATACTGGAGACCTTCGGGTCATATTCATACTAGAGACCTTCGGGTCATATTCATACTGGAGACATTCGGGTCAACTTTCATACGGTACCGGCCGGACAATTATACAATGACATACAAGAATCCCGGGGCGATACATGACTTGTTTAGTCACAACATATAAAATGGAGTATAAAGACATATGTATACGTTTATATGGTTTAGTTAATTAATTATTTATTATATGCTTGTATTTGTTGGAGTTTGATCAATGATGGATAATGCTCATTGAGTTGCGACTCATATAAAGTGCAAATATTTTTCAGGTTACCATTGCTGATAGAAATTTTTGCTTAACTTGAGCCTGGAGTTTGTAGATAGTAGCATGAGTCACAAGTCGTCCAGCTGGTGTTTTAGACTCCCTCCTCATCAGCATTTGCATATATATAGTTAGCTGAGTCTTTTTGACTTACGTGTATAAAATGTTGAAACTGGCTTGTATAAATGACTTGTACTGATGTACATGTATTATGGTATATGTTTATGTTTACATGAATAAAGTGTATTTCTAGTTGTATTTATACAATGATATATAAAGAATATGATTATATGATTAATACTTAAATGACATGAAAGTATAAGGGTGTTACATGTGTTGCTCTAATGGTTGGGTTTCTTTTCGGTTCTTAGGTTAATGTATTTTGGTTTTTGGTTTAATTGGTTTGGCATTTTGTATGTTTTGTAAAACGGTCAGGTTCGGATGGAACGAGCTCAAGTCTTTCGGGTCGGGTTTGTGGGGCATTACTTACTGCCACATAGGTAAAACACTTGTTCGGAATTGAAGTCACGTGGCATGGTATTGCTCAGTTGGCCAATTTTCTGGGCAATGTGACAACAATGAAGCAATTAAACCCAGATATGATCGTGGTGTAACAAAATTTTCTTTTGTGACCACACTTGATCAATACATATTCTTTTGTGACCATAGGATCTTTTGAGATGAGAAAAATGATTGAGTGTGCGTGAATGAAAAGGCCTATTTACAATGAATTTAAGGAAGAGTATTTATGTTTTTATGGCGTTTAAATACCTTCAATGCATCAATAGCTATTGGTAGTTTAGATCTCAAAGTAGTAATCTCAGGGATCTTGTCATCTAGGATAAGTCGGATTTTGAGGATTGATATGTCAATCTAATGTATATATAAACCATTTACCTCCTGGGAGGTGGTCTGGCGGAAAGGAGTATTTTCCTAGTGCCTCCCACCCGGGTTCGAGACACATCCGTCTCCCCGATTGATCTCGGATATCTCCGCGCTAATAGACTAACGTCATCTCTTAGTGGGTGTCGTAGCGAGTCTCTCTCGATCACCACAGAGTAAAGCAACATTTCATGGCGGAGAGTATTTGTCTGCATAATCACGCATAGTAGGGGTACGCCACTACCGGTGGCTCTCGACTCCCCTTTTTTATTGACAAAAAAAACCATTTGGAGACAATGCAATATCATAGTGTTAGAATTAGAGGTCTCGTGTTGGAGAACTTGCATAAGTTTTTCAAAGCGTTTGCTCATTTTAGGCATTTGCTAATTAATTTTGCGATTTTATTTTCTTTTCACATGCTCTTTATACGAAGCCGTCGTTGAAGAATGAGTGTTCTGCTAGTTTATAAATGAATGTGAACCATAGAATTCCGCATCAACAATGTAACCAAAAGATCGTTCTACAAACTAATACTAATCATTTTTTTAATATTCCAGACAAAAAAGTAGTAACATTTTATATATGGCAAATGTCAAATATAAGCACCAAATAAAATAAAAGCAAAAGAAAAGGAGTCGTCAAAAAAAGGGCGATTGTGATAGTGATGATGTGTATACATCTTTCTGTATTATTATCGTAATTAAAAGAGTTGTTCATTGTTAAAAATAGGTCTGGCTTCTAACTCAGACTCATCCAAATTAATATTTATCTTCTATGATTTTTTATTAAATTAAAAAAATTCAGGCATAGCTACAAGAGAGAGATAGTGATGATATATGTGTATAATTGGACTGCCTTTTTATTTTTGTGCCACATTATATTAAGGCAGATGAGGATAAACTAAAGCGAATCAAGTCGCACGTAGAGTTGCGGTATTCGTCAATGATTCGGCGCCGTATATACAACTCACTTGGGTTCAGGAAGTAAGGGTTTTTTGGACTTTATGCCTTGGTGTGTGTTTTTTTCCTTTTGTAGGTGTGGGTCTCAGCTGATTCTCTGTGAGACGTGGCCTCTCGTTTCGTTTGGTGAAAGTGACACCTGGTCTTCGTCTTCACAGGCTAGGCTTTGGGGGGCTAATATACGTTCAGTAAATTTCATACTACACATGCATGATTCAATATTTTTCTAACGTCTTATGTGCTCTGTTTAAACCGATTTGTTCTCAGTCAAAAAATAAATATTTAGCTATCTTTTGAGTATTATGCTGAGAAAACTAATTTAGGAGTCTATTTTTTAGACAAGAATTTAGGTGTCTATTAAGTTAAAGAGAAACTCATAATGCTGAGTATTACTTCCGTAGCAATAGATTAAGGAGATGTAATAGGGAAAGAATTTAATTTGTTGGCTTTGAAAGCATCCTTTTATATGTTGGTGCACTACATTGTACATTGAGCATGTTAAAATTCTTAAAAACCGGGTATTTTTTTATTGTATAATCTACTCAATTTACTAATTTTAATTATTTAGCGTTTTCAACCTACCAGAAACAAACCTGAGTTTTGACAAAGTTGATAATGAGCAAATCGGCGGTTTTAGGTTAGTCAAGTTGGCAACTTTTGTTGACTAGCGTGTTAACGGTACGTAACATCACACCTTCCTTCCTTCCTTAATGGAATGTATACAACTATTAAACAATATCCTCCACTAACAAACTATACAACAATCATCGTCTTTTTCTTCTCTCTCTAGTTTTCCTTGATTTTTCTTTTTCTTTTATCAAATATTATTTTCCTTGATTATTTTTTATTTTTATTTTTTTAACTAGAGAATCCAGCCAGCCCGCTCTTCGAACAGACCAAATGATAAACCCTCGGAGCAGCTAGCCACAGCCCGGTCCAGGGTCCCCACTTATTCTAAGCTTATCGAATGGAGTCAAACACAGGCCTCAGAGCCCGAAGGTAGAGGCGTTGTCCAAGTAGCAGCTCCGTGAGCATCACACCGCTCGAACCTGCGTCTTCCCTTGCCACACTCGCGTGCCTACCCTACTCTGGGTAATTTTTTTTTTTGATCAAACGTTTTCCTTGATTCTTATCATCATCCATTCCATGTGTATATATATTGTTTTGCGACAATGTGTACGCCCACCACATTGGATTGAGCATGCAATCATCAATAAAACCCAAGTTAAAAAAGATTAAAATCCTAATTATGGTAATTGGTATGTTAGTCAATCTTAGACTAACATATAAAGGTTGTAATATTATAATTTACAAATTAATTATATACACGAATATGTATAAAATGAATTTATCATTTTTACATCAAAATTTAGGTTCAATCTTTCAATCAAGTCTATTTGGAGCTTCTTTCTTCGTGCACATCTTATAAAAGATATTATCAATAAAATTATAATTTAATACACTAATCGTGCTGAGAACAAGTGGACAAAAAACAAAAAAAACGTACATACAAATCAAAGAAACATACGCAAGAAATCATGAGAGAAATGAAAACCAAATAATAAAAGGCCACGTTTGGCAAAAAAAGAAAGAAAAGAATGATCACCACCACCATGTTTATGCATGTGTACGTCTGTCTGTTTGGATATACACTTTGTACCGTTCGACATATAATGATAGTGATGATGGACGGTGCAAGAATAATCCCTCCAAACTAATCCCATCCTAATCATCCTTCTTATCTTTGGCTTCTTCTTCTTCTTTCTACCCTCTTTTTGTTTTTAATTTAAACACAAAAAAATTGTTTTAAAAAAGGAGATTTAAAACCAAAAAACTTCTCTTAAAAAAAAAAAAAACTTGTGCAATCAGTCCCTGCTTTTGACCTTTGACCGGAAAGCACGTGCGCAGCATCTTTAACTTGGAAATATCCCCTCGGCGATTTCGGTGACGCACGTGCACTCTCTGTCCCGACATCTATTAACATACTAATAATCATGTCCTTAATGTTCCCCCCTTTGTTTCTTTACTCTTATTTTTTTCCTCGTATTTCTCTTCCTCTTAACAATATACTAATATATTAAGAATCAAGGTTTAATTATTTATATGGTACATTTAAAATGTCCCATTGCATTAGGTCATAGAGGAAGACAAAACTAGGGTTTGGTCAAAATATAATTAAAGTAGTGCTAGTAATTAATTACACCGCTACACCTTGTAGCTAGCTTGGTACAGCTAATTTTGCTTCCTTTCTTTATTGATCACTGTTGAAAAGTGCATTCTTTGATCTGAAGTCACTTCATGGTTAAATGCCAATTATATTGGACGTTAAATTAACCACCATGTTTCATCTCCTCCATGCTTGCTTTAATTGTGTTGCTAATTTTTCATGTGTTGGATTGTGTTTTACTTAAGGAAGTTTTGAGTCATATACTTGAATCTTACATTTCAATAAAATAGTGGTGATTTTAGGTAAATTAATCTAGTGCACTAATACTTCCATGGAATTTCAGTTATTAAAAATGGTATGATGCAACTGATTATTTATACATACCTATGTGGTGGAACGAGGCTTCATGGCTGATTTTAGTATAATTATCAATATTCCCTTTTTCTTTTTTTGTATTGGACAAATAACAATTACGTGATTAATTCATGTAGACGAGTGTGATTAAGGGATTTAATATGCAATTTTGAATGTCTAAGAGTATTTAATTACTATTATTTATGTACTTTTCAACTATTGGCTCTAAAATTTGACGTATAAGGTTCACCATTTCAACAATACAATATTTTTTTTTTTGAAATCAACAATACAATATTTTAAGAATTGGATCTTAGGTAGTCTTTGTTTAACTTCTGAGAAGTGATTACTCCAGTTTTTTAAACTTTTCTACATGTTTGTAAATGGGACCTAAATGGAGAAAAATTACGTGACTTTATATCTGGTCTTTTCAAAATAAATATTTCTTGGCCTAAGGTCTTTCCCTATATTTTTCCACGATAAGGAAAGAGTAGTGAATTGCCCATAAATATTTAACGCCTCTCTTCTAGCCTTACATCTTCATTAAACCGTTCTTCTATTTCAGGTACGATCTCTAGCTGTTTTTTTTTTATTCATATCTGTTTAACTCTTTCGCCAAGCATGGAAGCAAATTAAAATTTTTGTCAAACCATTCTTGTCTCTCTCTGCATAGTCTCTCCTCAACCATGACGATTGTATTGATTGACCCTAAGTCTTCAACAATCTAGCAAGAAGGCTTGTGATTGTGAAGCCTAAGTGGGGAATGAAATACCAATATTTTCTTGCTTTGATTAATTCGTACATAAACTTTAAGCTAGGCAATGCAGAAGGGTATATTCATGGACAAGAAAACTTGGGAGTGATTTTAATTAGATAGGTAGAAATAGACAAAAAGAACATAAGATCTTAATTGGATGGCAACAACGTTCTCTATCTTTGTGGTTTTGCAGATGATGAAGAAATAGCTCGTTCAATTGATAATTTTGAGTTAATTTGATTGAGAGAAAAACATGAAAGCAATTTTCCAATGCTTTGGTCCATATCAAAATAGATTCCAATGCTTTTTTTTTTCTATAGGTAGACCTACTGTATGAGTATGGAATTGAACAGCTGAAAAATAATTTTGATAATTATGATGGAAAACAGAATTTTCAATTTAAAAGTTAGTTTATAAAATTGTTTTATTTTTTTAAAAAAATCTAAATCCCCAAATTTTCAATTATGATTTAAGATTGATATGACATGGGTAATAAAACTCACTTAATATATTTAAGATTGTAACTAAAACGTTATAGTCATTATGAGGAACGTTTCGAGGTGTTAGTGTTCTCTTATCAACCCACTACTATAAATAGACGTTGGTGGTTACTTGCCGATGTATACTCTATTCTCCACTCACACTAATAATCTGCCAAGATCTCTACTGACTTGAGCGTCGGAGACTCCCCCGGGGAGTATCCCGATCTCAACATTCTTTTTGTGTTTTTAGGTTTCAAGGTGACGTTCACGATTATCAAGTATTCAAGTTGTTTGAGTTCCTCTATTACTGTTGTTCATTTTTTGAGGCAACAACAATTGACGCCATCTGTGGGGACCCAAGCAAAAAGCCGTCGGGCTTAAAAGCTGTGTTCCTAAGCCCTTTAGCGATAACTAAAAAATAAAATTGAGAACTTAGTTCAAGGTGGACACTTGGACCAATTTGTTGATGATGAAGCATCGAGAGGGGATTCGAGCAATAAAACAAGGCATCAAAGAAGTAATGATGATCAAAGAAGTGATTAGCATGGAGCCAACTAGGCATGCTTCCACAAAAAATGTCACACTTTGTCTATTAAGTGTACTTTAGATGGTGGTAAAAAGTTGAATACTTTGAGGTTTTGTTGACTTTTTATTGTATAATTTTCTATTTAACGAGTAACATTCTTCTTTCTCATGCATAAATAGCTACTTTTGTGAATGAAGAATAAGTTAAGGCAAGTCAAGTGTTTGGCCACATAAAAAAGAAAAGGGTTGCGGGAAACCGGGCCTATGTAACCAAAAGTGCTAAGATCATGGAGTGAATCCGAGCATTGGCTCCTCACCAACAACGCACAGAAACCATCTTGAGACCACTGGAATGCACCGGGAGTAAAAAAGTTTGCGAGTAATCGGGCTCTCACGCGACGAAAACATAAAGTGAGTAGAAAAGTTTGCGAGAAATCGGGCTCTCAAGTAACAAATATGTGAGTAGAAAAACTTGCGGTAAACTGAGCTCTCACCAAGCGATGAAAAGATAGACTACGTTGTGACAATGGAGCATGAAGCTTACGGGAAACCGAGCGCTCATTGTAGAACACAAGTAGTAAAAAATTGAACATCACATATGAGTGACAAGTGAAACCCCAAATGGTGTTGTCATACATGCTACAGTGTACTTGCTTAGACGTGTGGAAAGTGAAACCCCAAGTGGTATTGTCATGAACGCACACGGACGATTATTCACTAAGACGTGTGGCAAGTGAAACCCCACATGGTATTGTCATTAACGCACGTAATAACTTATTCACTAAGGTTTGTGGCAAGTGAAACCTCAAATGGTATTGTCATGGGCAAACACAATAGTTTTTCTACTTCTTCCTCAACAAGCGAATCAACTCCTACCACCACTACGACTCCACAAAATCAGTTGACCAAAAAGTCATTTGATTATGTGATTGGGGAGCAACGATGCATACAAGTGCAAGAAATAAAAACACACAAATAACAGTAGAAAATACTTGATTCTAGCTCGAACCTCATCACGAACCTCCTGAGAAAATGATGAATCTCCCGAGGAGGTGAAATTCCTGAGGAAATATTGAACCTCCTAATGAGGTGAATTTCCCAAGGAAATAGTGGACCTCATGAGGAGGCGAAATTCTTGAGGAAATGTTAAACCTCCTGAGGAAGTGAACTTCCCGAGGAGATGTTGATCTCCCAAGTAGGTTAACTCCATGAGGAGATGTTGAACCTCCTGAGGAGATGAACTTCCTGAGAAAACGACGAACTCTGCGAAGTGGGGTTGAGATGTTGATCCTCACATGGAGGTGATCTTCCTGAGGAGATGACGAACACAACGAAGTGGGGTCGAGATGTTGAACCTCATGAGGAAGTGAACTTCCTAGGGAGATGAATTTGCTGAGGAGACGAACTTCCTGAAGATATGGCATACTTTGTGAGGTGGGGTCGAGATGTTAAGCCTCACGGAGAGGTGAACTTCCTGAAGAGATGGTGAACTCCGCGAGGTGGGGTCGAGATGTTAAGCCTCACGGAGAGGTGAACTTCCTAAAGAGATGGTGAACTCCGTGAGGTGGGGTCAATATGTTGAACCTCATGAGGAAGTGAACTTCGCGAGAAAATGAGCAAGCACTCCTTGATTAGAAAAATAATTGTAAAAAACCCTCTAGAGAATATTTCAAGTTCCTTACTCTTATCTCCAAAATTTCAAAGAAAAGAGTGAGAAGCAATTGATATGACATAGCTAATAAAACCCATTTAATATATTTAAGATCGTAACTAAAATGTTACAATCATTATGAGGAATGTTTCTAAGTGTTAATGTTCTCTTATCAACCCACTACTATAAATAGACGTTGATGGTCACTTGCCGAGGTATGCTCTACTCTTCACTCACACTAATACTTTGCCAAGATGTCTACTGACTTAAGCGTCGGAGACTCCCTAAGGGAGTATCCCGACCTCAACATTCTTCTTGAGTTTCAGGTTTTGAGGCGATGTTCACGATTCCCAATTATTCAAGTTGTTAGAGTTTCTCTATTATTGTTGTTCATTTTTCGAGACAACAACAAAGATCTTAAAGAACAAAATTTAATATACTAGGGGGTTTTAGATAAAATACTTATTTTGTATAATTTCATGTGTTTTAATAAATATATTGAAATAAAAAAATCTACTTTCTAGTTTATTTCAAAACACATGAATGCAGCAATTTTATTAGAATATGGAGTCGGTGAGACAGGAGGTGAAAAACAGTTGGGCCAAGGGAATGAAGTCCAAAAGAGGTCATTACAACATCGGGCTTTGCGTTCGTCACCGAAACAAAGACTCGAGAGAGTCCACGTAGGCTACATCATCTGAGCGGACCCCGGAGAAAAACTTAAGAATGGAGTTCATGGAGGTGTATGGAATCGAACCCCGTGCCTCTCGCATGCGAAGCGAGCGCTCTACCATATGAGCTACACCCCCCTAAAATCGTATATTATGCTGTTTAATATACATATACTTGATAATGTATGTTAAAGTATTCCTTTGAGTTGGGTTATTTTTTATTCATCAGTGAACCGTAATTTATTGTCTATTGATAAATTGCTTTATGTCTTGTGAAGTTTATTTATTGATTTTTTAAGCAATATGGCTTGTGAAGTTCACAGCTAATATTACAAAGAAACACTTGAATGGAATTGATGAAAATATGTATACTTTTTTTGGACTGTGAGATGAGGAAAGTGTGAGGTAGAATCCTCTCCTAATCAAATTGTCAAAGCAACTGTGTGTTATTTTCTCTCCATTGTAAAAATTTTCATGCATAGACAAAAATTAACACTAAATTACCTTTTGTTTAATCATAGTTGGCAATGTTTGTCGCGTCATGTATGGCATGGTTCCAAACTTCGAAGTCTCAAAGCTTTGCTGATATATTATGTACTTTACCGCGTAAGAAGCGAGATGTGCGTGAAATGCAAATAAGCCTCGATAATATCCGATAGTAAAAAAAGCAAAAAAAAAACGAAAAGTCCCTATTTCTAATGTTTATCTTTTCCTGGTCATGAACATATAGAAGAATTGTACGTCCTGATTTTTAAGATTAATATTTAAGTGAAAAGAATGGAATATGTTAAAAAAAAATTGAGAAATAAGAAAACTCATGAACTTAATAATATTCCATTATACTTAAAGAAATATGATGAATTTTGAACTTAGCACCTATCATTTTTGAACGGAAAACTTTTGTAGGTTAGTTATTGAATATTTTAAGTTAGAACTTTTAATTTATATTATTAAGTGTTTTTTTTTTACTTAATTGGTTCAGTTAAGTTTTTACTTTTATTGATTATATCAAACACACTTAAAGTAATTAAATACTTAAATCTTTTAAACTAAGTTATCAAACACTCCTAAGACTCTGATTAATACAACTTTTTTTTATGTTTGTCCAATTTCATAGGTTTGGTTGGTTCCAACCAAATTGTTGTCATTTGTCTTGTTTGACATACACTAAGAAGGATCAAAGAAAAGATTCGTGAAAAATACCCAACAAGAAATTTCAACCCTATCCATCAACATCAAATCATATAGAATAAAATATAAAAATTCAATCAAAAGAAATAAAAGTTCAACATTACGGTGCTTACCAAGCTAAATATATGCATATAATTAAGAAAATTCCAACTGTGTTAATCCACCTCCAACTTTCAATATAAAATGCAAAACTAGTCCTCCCTACTAAAAGCCTTTTTGAAAACCTCTAACAAACCCCTTGATCATTCACACATTGTTTACATTTTGCTTATGTTAGCAAGTTTTTCTCTAATGGTAAGGGTGTTTCAATTAAATCACCCTTTGATTCCATATTCAAGTCAATAGAATTCTTGTGGATGGTAAAAATTTTTCTATCAATTTTTCTATCTATTTTTTTTAGTGTTATACCACTTCACCAGAGCTCTAGATGGTAATATTTTTACATAGTAAGTAGGTGAATTTCGAATTTTAATTCAGAAATATGCAGCTGGCAAAGTTCTATTGAATATATTTGTGAGTTTTGTTAATGGATTTGGGGTAGTTTAGTTGAATTTAAGGTTTCATTAAGTATAGTTGATTGCTTTAAGCAAAGCTGAGTGGTCAATTTAGAGCTGGTGTAAATGGATGGTCAAGTGGAGAAAGTCTATGTTGCTCTTGGAAATGATTTACAAGATGGGTTCAAGACCTTGGACTGGACACTCAAGAAATGGAAGGAAACTCCAATTTCTATAGTCATTCTCCATCTCACTTACAACATTTCCAGTGACTTCGTTTACACTCCATGTAAGTTCCCAGCACCAAGATTCTAACTTTCTCTCATCACTTCGTTTATGAGTTCAAACTGGGTTTTTGTTAATTTCTAGTTATTGTTTCAGTTGGGAAGATGCCGGCAAGCTCTGTGAGTGATGAGAAATTGGAGGTTCTCAGGACTTATGAGCAAGAAAAGTTGGACAAGTTGCTCTCCAAGTACATAGCTTTCTGTGGAAAGGTTTGGATTTCTTTAGTTTTTTCACGGAATTTTTGAGCCCCAATTATTGAATGTTTCTTTGATTTTTTTTGTTGCAACATGCAATTGTAGATTAAGGCTGAAATTCAGAAAGTCGAGAAATCTGATGAACCAATACAGAAAGTCATTGTTGATTTAATCTCAACTCGCAGAATAACCAAATTGGTTATGGGAACTACATTCCTCAAGTCTCATTCATGGTATGAAAATAAACTCGATTGATCATGTGGATTTGATTCTAGTTAATTTCAGAACTGTTTATGTAAATATCATTATCCTGGAACATTTGTTTGTCCACAGGAAATCAAAAAGCGCCATTGGCGGGTCATTTTACGTTCACAAGCACAAACCAGAATTCTGTGAATTCTTCATTATATGTGGAGGGAAGTTGGTGTCACTGAAAGGGAAAAATGAAGATGTACTTATGGAGGATGATCAAGGATCCATGGCTCCAAAAAGGGTTAATTTCACAAAGTGGATTGGAAAAATGTTTCCTGAAAATTCTACCTTTACAGGAAGACATTCTAATCGCTCGTCTGCCTCGTCAAAGAACCTGGAATCATCAAATGCCCAAAAGCATTGGGAAGACTACGTTCAAGAGATCGAAAATTATTTTGACTGCTTGTTGTCCTTGAATTTGGATGAAGAAAACGATGAGGAAAAGAACGATGATTTGCAGACTAGTCCAATGGAGACAAGCATACAGCAACAGTCTGATTCTACTATGGTAAGGAGATATCGAAGATTTTTTTTTCTGCAGTATGTGGTCGTTATTCTTTATTCATAAAAATAATTGTGGTCTTGTTAGACTACTATTAGTTACCAATTCTAGCTCACTGCAGTCGATATGCTTGATTTCTTCCACTGAATAAGGCATTAAGTTTTTGTGAAAAAAAGGAACAAGATCATAATTAGCTGGCATAATTTAGTAGCTAGAATTCTGTATTTATGTTTACGTTCAACTAATCCACTTCTGAAGCTTGGTTGATTCGACCTCTGTGTATGCATATGTTTGACTTTATGTGCTACTCATAAACATTCTTAGACACTTGTGATAGCGATAGATTAACAAATCTATAAACGTATTTATTCTAATTTTCTAAGCCATTTCCAAAGCTGGTATTCATCCTACCTTACCGTGCCAATGGTTAGACATTAATTTTCTCTTCTAACATAAGAATTTGCTCCGTTCATACGGACTATTCCGAAGAGATGGATTGTTCATTACACTTCAATAGTTAATGGAGTGCCTCACAGAATTATGCTGAATTTGATTGCCATCAATATTCTCTAGTCATGAGTTCTTACATCTATCTTTACTGCTCTGTTTTCTCGTTGGAATTTTTGTAACTAATGCTAAATTTTGTGCCACATCAGAGTGCCGCAGAAAAAATGGAATTTATGAGAAGTAGAATTGATGAAGCTCAGAAAATAATTCAGTTGAAGAAGGAAGAGTCTAAGGCCAATGCAGAAAGATCAGCGAAAGCTGAATGGGCTATTTCTTTATGCAATACCAGGGTAAATATAAGCCTTCAATGTGAACGTCAAAGGTTTTCATTTTTCACTTTGTTTAGGCCCTGACGAGAACTTTGTTGTTTATGTTTTACAGGTTGAGGAACTTGAATATAAGATTAAAGAAGAGGTCGTGGATAGGCTAGAATTAAAGAAAAGTTTAGATGCTGAGAAAGAACAACTTCAAGAAATCGTAAGTGATGTTCAAGAAAGCAAAAAAAAGCTAAGTTCACTTCTTGAGATTCAGTCTGAGCTATCAAACAAACTCCACATGTCATCTTTGACAAGATCAAATGCAGAGTGCCAATTAGAGAAAGCAATTGTTGCAAGAGCAGAAATGGTTCGGGAGATCGAAGATTTACGTCGACAAAGGGACGTTCTTCAACGAAGAATTGAGTTCTGTAAAGAAAAGGATGCTATAGGAAAGGTGTCAGAGATGAATGAACTAACTTGTGGTTATAGAGAATACACTGCCGAAGATATTAGATTAGCCACTGACAACTTTTCTGAGAGTTTGAGATTGAAATCCGGGGGCCACTGGACTAATGTGTATCGAGGACGAATCGATCAGGCAACAGTTGCAATCAAAATGCTCAATTCAGACAGCGCGTTGTCAGAAGAAGTTTTCCTCACTAAGGTAATCTTACTAGTCCACATACTAGGCTATCAAAATGATCATTTTTTTTGGTTGCGGAATCATTGAACCTGAATCTCAGGGTTCACAACACACTTGAGCTAGACAAATTTGTATCAGATTTAGTTACAACACTAAAACATGCAATGTTTTTAAGGTTGTGTTCTGTTTCCGGTAATTGTAACTGAATTTTTTTTGGCCGCAGGTGAAATTGCTAAACAACATTCGGCATGCACATTTGGTTGCTATGATGGGATTCTGCACTGAGCTAAAATGCATCATATATGAATACATGCCCAATGGAAGCCTAAGAGACACCTTGTTTTCCTATCCGAGAAGCCACCGGAAAAGAAACCGGGCCGTCCGATGGCACGATAGGATCCGGATAGCCCACGAGGTCTGCTCAGGCCTGGCCTTTCTCCACTCGGCTAAGCCCATGCCCATTGTCCATGGGCTCTTGACTGCATCCAACATTCTTCTGGACCGCAATCTCGTCGCCAAGGTAGGTGGGGTTGGGCTTACTCAAGACCGGGATTGCGATTTGTGGACCGAAGCTCGGGCCTTTGGAGTTCTATTGGCCCAAATTTTGTCCGGCAGAAATTGGGCCAGGCTGATAGAAGATGACGCAGCAATGGACAGCCCGGCCCTGGCTCGGGTTCTGGATGAGAAGGCCGGAAAATGGCCCTTGGATTTGGCTCAGGAACTTGCTGGGATAGCAAGGAAGTGCCTGGCCAGTACAGAGTTGAGTCTGTCAAAAATAATGGAAGAGCTT
>CAODLS013496771.1:0-36371 GCA_948243855.1 Flueggea neowawraea | reverse complement strand
AAATGGATTTTTGAAAGACTATTATTGTATAGCATGTATATTTATATATACTATTGAATACTACTTGTGGTATTTGCGAACTGTTTTCAAAACAGACTCTGTTAGGCACGTATGAGGCGCTCTGGAGTGTTATTCCTCACTAGGATTCACCCCCGTTTTATTTTCTATTGTGGATGATTTTATCCTCCAGGTGCACAGATTTTGGCTTCGGCGTTTATTCCGCATATTGGACACCCATGAGGAGGCATTTTGGTTGGTATGCTTATTGTTCGAGCTTCTTTTATTTTGTAGAGCTCCGTACCAGATTACTGTGGGGCGTATACTCTAATATATTTTTTTGTATTTGGTTTTACCAGAGTATATGGTTTGTATACATTTGGTTTATATTTATATATTGAGTTATATATAAATTGTTTAAATTATAAAATATTTTCCAATAATTTTTTTGGAAATTAAATGATGGGTAGAATTTCTGAATCTCTAGAAGGCTTGTGCGGGATGGGCCGGACTTCCATAGACAGTTTCGCCTCGTACGCCGGTCATGGTCCCGGGAATGGGTCATGACAGTCTTAGCAAAGGTCTCTCTCTTTTCCTTCTGTTTTGGACGTCTATTTATAGCCACTTATAAGAATATAACCATTAAAAGCCTCACAGTAGCCTTTGTGAGAGAATAGAAAATTCTGACTTAAACTACGTCATAGCCTTCTATGTGCGTTTTTAACCTCTACGTCCGTAATTCGTTGTTCCATCTGAGTTCTGTGTGTCTATTCTACGTTCATTGCTAGAACTTCAGTAAACTTTGTTTGACATCTACATGCCTTTCCATCATTCTACGTGCTTTGCAAGAATATCTATGTGCTTTGCAAGATGATCTACATGCTTTGCACTATGTTCTGCGTGCCTTGCTCCAAATTCCAGAATATGTAATTTCACCCAGACAGTCATCAAAGTGCTTTGTTCATTCTTCTACGCACTTTGTTGTCTTCAAAGTTTACACCTTTAATTCTGACGTCATCTTGTACGAGGAATATTCAAATTCAAATCTCGAGGAGCGTCTCAACTTTGTCTTTATCTGAAGCTCGTCAACTTGCATTGCTACCCATCTGCATGAGTTGAGCGTCTCATTAAAGTTTGCATCTTTAATCCATCTACGCGTGTTGTTACAATGTTCAAATCATTCGACAACGTGCGTTACATCCCATCTGCGTGCGTTGATCCTTATTTACATGCCTTTGTTGTATTTCTGCGTGCTTAGATCAATGTCTGGCACTTTTTGATTCTTGGTTCAACATGTCTACTTGCTTTATATATCTACAATGTGTGTAGTTGCCATTTTTGCATGCATCAACGTGCTTTGATGGTTCTTGAAGTGCTTTGTTGCCAAATATAAGCAAGTCTGCAACTTTTCACCTTTTTCATGGATGTTTTGCATTCGTCATCATCAAAACAGACTAAACAATCTTCCTTTTTTTGATGATGCAAAACATACATGAATTTGAAAATCTATTCATCAATGATAAACAAATTGATCAAGGATTTCACTCATTGTCATTTGGTTAGTTCAACACAATAATATATGATGTTCAAAGCAACAATAATACCAATTGTAATTGATAAAGCACTTAATCAAATTCATGCACACTTATCCTCCTTTTTATATCATAGAAAAGAATATGCAAAACCAACAATCTCTCTCAATCAATCAAATGAATTAATCAACATGATTATAGCTCCCCCTAAGCAAATGCAATTTTTTAAAAGAAATGAATTTGGAAGTAAAACTCCCTTTTTTTTGTTTCAAAACATGCACAACAGTAAAAATATATACTCCCTCTGAAAAACACAAACTTAATGTATGCAATAGGAGATACCAATTGCAAAATGATCAACCAAGTGCAGATTTACTAAATAAATACTAAAAAACAAATTTGAGTTTAAGGAAAGGATACCACATTTGCATGAGTTGTCAAGCATATTCCTCTAATTTCATCACCATCATTGGAACTTGAAATATAATTAGGAACTCATCTCTTCCTCATCTTGTCATGTTTCTTCAAGTATGGGCAATATAGATTGATGTGGCCCGGTTCATGACATTCATAACAAATGAGCTTGCTTTTCCTCTTGTTTGCTTCTTTTGCTTCCTTTTCTTTGAGGAATTTTTTAAACTTCTTGGTGAGATGGTTGATGTCCTCAAAGTCATCCGTTTCTTCTCCATCTTCACTAGAGCTTTAAATGTATTTTGTGGAAGCTTTGATTGCTATGCCCAACTCTTTCTTTTTCTTCTTCTTCCTCCAAACCCATTTCATGTGTGAGTAAGGATCCAAGCAATTCCTCCAATGGAAGAGAAGAAAGATCTTTGGCTTCTAAGATGACATCTTTCTTGGAAGCCCATGATTTTGGAAGTGACCCCAACAACTTTCTCACAAGCTTCGAATTAGAATAAGTCTTCCCAAGAATTTTCAAGCCATTAATGATATTGTTGAATCTATCAAATATCTCTTGAATAGATTCTTTCTCCTCTATTTTGAACAGTTCATATTTATGGACAAGGAGGAAAATCTTGTTCTCTTTGACTTGTGAGGTGTCCTCATAAGTGATCTCCAAAGTCCTCAAAATCTCATGAGCATTTTGACATTGCTGGACTTTGTTGAATTAAGTCTTGCTTAAAGCAAAAAAGAGTATGTACATAGCTTTGTTGTTCTAGGGCACCATCTATTTGTCATAGTTAGTCCATTTCGCCTTTAATTTGGGCATTTCAACCCCATTAATCGTCTTTTTAGGGACATAGGGATCGGTTTCAACAACATCCCATACTTCATCGGCTTCATACTAAAGAAACACCATTATCCTTATTTTCCAATAGAGGTAATCACTGCCATCAAATAAATGAGCTCTATTAATTGCCAAACCTTCATATATATGAATGTTATCAAGAAATGTCATTTTTTGGATCTTTAACTCTTTAGATGTTAAGTTAAAAAAATATATTATTAAGAGCATAAGCTCTGATACCAATTATAAGCCTCGGTCCCAATGTGAATGACACTCTAACAGGGGGGTGAATTGGAGTTTTAAAGAGTCTAAAAACTTTGTTGAACACTTTTGCAAACTAAAACAAATAACAAAATTCTTTTAAACTAAAATAAAAATTAAATGCGGAAGCAACTTAAAACCAAAAATTCAACCCACACACAATAATATAAATCAAATGCAAATGTAAAGCAAGTGAGAAAGAGAGAGTAAGGGAAGATACCACAAATTCGATTTATAGTGGTTTGATCCTCCTTGACCTACGTCTACTCCTTAGATCCCTTAGAGAATTTCAATCCACTATCTTCCTCACTTCTAAATGGAGGGAAATCGTTTACAACACTTATTTTTACGGGTTCAACAAGCAAACTTTTACACCTTGTTTTTACGAGCTCAATAAGAAAATCGAATCTCTAGTTTTTACGGGCTCAACTAGAAAGTTGAAATCACTTGTTTTCAAGAAAAAAAAAAAGCAAACCAAACCTCTAGTTTTTGCAGGTAACAAACTAGAAAACCTACCCCTCTAGTTTTCTAAGGCAACCACTCTTTTTTTTTTTGCTCAAAAAGAAAATCTATCTACCCCAAGCAAATAATCTTGGTTGATACAGAATCAACCCAAAATATGAAAGATTTAAGTTCACATAAACCTAGAAATCAGATTGCAAGTAAATAGCTCAAAATGGGTTAGAAAGATAGAAGTGAGAGAGAAAATAAATAGCAAGTCTTAGCAAATGTCTCTCTCTTTTTGCTTCTGTTATAGGACGTCTATTTATAGCCACTTGTAAGAATATAGCCTTTAGGAGCCTCAAAGTGGCTGTTGTGAAAGAATAAAAAATTCTTATTTAAATGATGTCATAGCCTTCTATGTGTGTTGTTAACCTCTACGTCAGTAGTTCGTTATGCCATCTGAGTTCTGCGTGTGTTGATAGCAATTCTACTTTCGTTGCAATAACTCCAGTAAACTTTGTTTGACATCTACGAGCCTTTCTATCATTCTACGTGCTTTGCAAGATGATCTACATGCTTTGTACTATGTTCTGCGTGCCTTGCTCCAAATTCCAGAGTATGCAATTTCACCCAGACATTCATCAAAGTGCTTTGTTCATTCTTCTACGTACTTTCTGATTTAATTCTAGAATATGAAATTTCACCAAGACATTCATCAAAATGCTTTGTTCATTCTTCTATTCACTTTGTTGTCTTCAAAGTTTACACCTTTAATTATGATGTCATCTTGTACGAGAAGTATTCAAATTCAAATCCCGAAGAGCGTCTCAACTTTGTCTTCATCTGAAGCTCGTCAACATGCGTTGTTACGCGTGTTGTTGCAATGCTCAAATCATTCGACAACGTGCGTTACATTCCATTTGCATGCGTTGATCCTCATTTATGTGCCTTGTTTGTGCTTCTGCATGCTTAGATCATTTTGATACACTCACTAGATTTTATACTTGTTCAAACAAAATTTGAATCAATGATAATTTCTCATTCTCAATTTTACAAGCAAAACATATACTCTTATCAATAGACGTCAAACAAATCGAAAATTTTATTTATAAATCATCGTTAATACCACTTTTGTAATGTTATACCTCACATTGCAAATATACATATACATAATAGGGGCCAAAGTGAAATTCATGCGAACAAATCAAAATGGAGCTAGTGATTACCTCTCACACTAGGGGAGCATTCTAGCAATCACCTATCCTGCTAGTGGAGCAATCCATCAATTACGTGTGAGTCATAGACTTTGTACACCTTCGCTCGTCACTTCACTTATTGAACTTACCGAAACTCGCAACCGTAAGATCATAGAAAGACGTATTCACCTTAAGGTCTAGGCCTACCTTCTATCTATAGGCTCAAGGGACGGTATGAGTTCTCTGCGATTAGACTTTAAACTCTTATGGCCTGAACAAGATCACATCCAAAACATCCATCAAGGAAAGGGGGGAGACAGAATCTATGCTACCACCTTTCTTCTCTTAATGAAATTCAAGATCTCACCTTGAGAACACACAAAACAGTTAAAAAATCATACCCTTTGGTCCTTCATGGAACACTGGCTATATCATCTAGCCCCATGTCAACCAATCCAACTCCTTTTGCAGCTATGCATCCTATTGGGACGCTTCGAGTTTTTGTTCTGCCAAGGTTTAATCGTTCTGACGTAGTCTAAGTCTTCTATGGTCTCCTGCTGGCCAGAGCTTATTCGAAAACAAAGCACATCTTATATTTGCCTCATATACACACAATGAAATCATTCGAAAGGATTTTAGGTCTTATGATTCTCGAAGTAGATTTTATGTACTATTTGATAATACTTTAGACATTAAAAATATAATTTCCAAAGTCTTCCAAATGTAGATAACAATATATATTTAGTTAGACTTGTAATTCAATCATAAATATTTGTCTTTAGGATAATTCTCGTCTCAAATCATATTTTCTAAAAATTCATTCAAAAATTCTTTTTTCACTTTAACTCACTAAAAATGAATAAACAACATCATTTATAACCCAACACAATTTCTGACAATTAATAATGCTAAAGAAATTGAAAACTACATATATAACAAAATTCAAATGTTTTGAAATGCAAGTGCACAAAATGCACCGATAAGTTAATAATTTAAATACTTATAACATGCGAATAATTGCAAAACCATAAAATTATGCAATTTTAAAATGCAAAGCAATTTAAAGAAATCTTTGTATCCTATTTACTCACACTATTGACGATTCACACAACACGATCCTCGACACCAATTTCAAAGTGGCACGCTCCAACAAACCTAATGAAATAATCATTTCTGCATATCAATCAAATACTTAATTCTTCAATATTAAATCTTAACTCACCTAATTTTCATAATTATTTTATGGCCCTCAACCCAAATAAAAATTATCTAATTGCTCCTTTTTCTATAAATCTTATCATTTCGCAACTTTTCAAACCAAAACTCAAATCTACCAATCAAAACCATTGTCACTCATCCAAATCATCATAAATATATTCAATTGCATAGTTAATCATTGATTTACAATAATTGATCACTTGAACATTGAATCCCCAAATTTTTCATTAGAATACTAAACTAAAAATGCAATTCTCCAAATTTTGCCGACTAAAATTAAACCCAACAATTCTAATAACCTTTATAGACATCCAATAGCATGATTAAAGCATCCAATGGGCCAAATTCTTCCAATACCAATAATCTTAATTTTACATAGCCTAAAAAATCAAATTACATGTCTAAATCACTAACCCAATATTTAAAGTCATCAAATTTGGCCTTAATAATGAAACGAGAACAAAACCCATAAAAAGACTCACCGAAACCCTTACGGGGACACCGAAAATTGGCGATAAATTGTCGTGACTCTCCTCACACTGGCCAGATTTCGGCGATGTTTTTGGCAGTAGCTAGTCAGGAAACGTGGAGGAAGGCAAGGCGATCGCTATGACACTGACGGTTCGAAAATCTAACACTCCAATCTCTAGATATTGGCTCTTAAAGGTCTTCACTTTTTTCTTCTCTTCCTCTCTTTTTCTTCTCTCTCTCTTTCTTTCATTTTCTTTCACTCCAAATTTCTGCAATACTCTCTCTTCTCTTCCTTTTTTATCTCTTTATTCCTCCTTTTCCCTTTTCTTTTATTTTTTACACAATTATACAATTTCATTATTTATTTATTTTTAACTCCAAATAATAACATTAGAATTTTGAAAAATCAATTTCCCAATATTTGAATTTTTGCGGACATCACAGAAATCTTGAGAAAGCTTGTAAAGAGGTGGGGCCGCTGAGGCAGAAGCTTTAAGAAATGAATGACAAGCTTGGTCAACAAAAGGAGTTGGAACGTCAAGCCAAGGCTTACTGTCAACAAATTGTCATTACTAAACAAGGCTTTGAGACTAGGCTTTACGCTTATGGTCCCTTACAAATGTTGCTCAATATTTTGAAGACTCAGGAAGAGTCTTGATGTAAGAATGTGCTTGTATTATTATTTCAAACTATGCAATGAATGCACTCACAATCTAGATTGCTCGTATAATGCCCACAACTCAGGAAATTTTAATTTCAAGATCTCCCTATTGGCTTCCCAGATGGAAGGAACATATTTCTTTAAGTACTGTATATAATACTACGCTGATGAACAACACCCCCAAGGGATTCTAATAAGTAGGTATTACCCTAATAAAATTCCTTAACTCGGAAAGGACCTTCCCATTTGGGAGACCATTTTCCGAATAGGTAATCCCTTTTTCCAATTGGTAGGATAGTTTTTCAAACGAGGTCACCTTTAACGAAACTTCGTGCTTTGACCTGTTTATTGTAAACACTGGCAGTTTGCTCTTTCTGAAATTTAATCGAATTCAATGCCTTGAAACGTTTCCAATCTAACAAATCAAGTTCGACCATCACTGAATCCAAATAATCTACGTACTCAAATTCTTTCTCAAATACCACACACATCGAATTGGCCACTGTTTTGTGTGGCAAGACAGCATCATGCCCATAAGTTAACCTATTTGGGCTAGCTCCAATCCATTTCTTGAAACCAACTTGGTGAACCCAAAGAGTGGATTGGAGTAGGCCAACCCACTATCGAAGGTTCCTTGCAATCATCTTTCGAATATTATCTTTGATAATCTTATTTGAGAACTCGACTTTAACATTAGTCTGAGCATAGTATGGGGTTGAATAGACTATCTTAAATCTGAGTTCTTCGGAAAAAGCCCAAACCTCGAATCCGTTGAACGCTATCCCCTGATAGACCATAATCGACTGAGGTAATTCGAACTGAAAAATTATGTATTCCTTAAGAAATTTGATAACCCCTTCTTGAGTCACTGATCTCATAGGAATTGCTGCCACCCAATTGGTGAAACAATCCGTGGCTACTAAAACATAGGAGTGCCCTTGCGTAGATTTATGATGAATTTTCGCAATTGCATCCATAGCCCAGCCGTAGAAATGCCACAGTTTAACCACAGAGCGTAGCTCCGTAGGAAGTACTCACAGAATATTACATGCATTTGACATGCATTGCACGCTTTAGCTATATGCAATCTTTTCTAATCAAAAGTCAGAACAAACCATGTCTTCGAATTACCCAGGCCATCTTTTTCCCTAGCTTGGTGTAATCCGCATAAACCATAGTTGGTTTCAACCATCATTTTCATAGCTTCATCTGTCATAATACATCGAAGGAGTAGCCCATCACCCCTTTCGATATAGTTCTCCTCTGATGAGTACATAATTCCTCATCACTTGTTGTGAGAAAGAATTCTTTCGATAGAAGAATGATCGATCAAGGCTTTGGTAAGCTATTCTTACTAGTCCTTAAGTCGTTGCAAAACAGATAATGACATCACCTCGAGTTTAGCTTCGTTATAGTTAAGTAGTTTCCTTGTTTCAATCACGACCCCTTGAGTTAGTCTTGAGTAAGGTATATGGCATCGTTCCGCTAATTGAGATAACTTGTTTGCCACCCAATTGGCTACCCGAGGAACATATTGGACTTTGTTTTATTTACGAACGTTCAAGCAATGGCTGCACGCTAGCCAAACCAGCTTCCAAAACTAGGTCCAAACAACGAGCTTTGCCTATCACTTGATAGATTACCAATTGAGATTCTCCATATATTTCCAAAGTGGAGACACCTTGTTCCAAGGGTAGCTCGAGATCGAGTATCAACGCTTCATATTCTTCTCGATTATGGGTGCATTTGCCATTAATTTTACAAGCCAATTGTGTGGGGATACCCCAAGGTGAAAAGAGAGCTACTCCGAGACCTTGGCCATATTTGGTGCTTAATCCATCGAAGTAAAGTTTCCATGGAGGCAAGTCTACAAATGCTACCTCGTGAGGTAACTCAATGTTATCGGGCAAAGGGTGGGCAGCTAAGAAGTTGGTTAGCACTTGACCCTTAACCGAGTTTTGTGAAACATAGGTTAGGTCGTATTAGACTAATGCTAAGCTTCATTTGCTAATTATACCTTTTAAAGCGAATAGTTTTACATAAACTTGAGCACATCGGTATTGGCAATAACAAAAATTTTGTGGACAAGAAAGTAATGCCTTCATTTTATTGAAGTAAAATACAATACGAAACATAATTTTTCTATGTATGGATAATTATATTTTGCATCATTTAGACTTCTTCTTAAAATAAAACATAGATCTTTTAGATTTCTGCTTAAATAAAACACAGCTCTTTCTCGTCCTTCTTCGTTGTCTTACACTAATAAACACTCGAGAGACTTTTGCATCGTGACTATGTACAACTTGAGTGGCTTCTCGGGTTCTGATGCTACCACTATAGGTGGGTTGTCTAGATATTCTTTGATGGCCTCGAAGGCCTCTTGGTTTTGCCTTTCCTAGATGAACTCCTCAGATCCTTTTTTAAGCCGTAGAAGCTGTGATAATACTCGAGTTTTACCTTCAGCGCTAGAAATGAAGCGAAGTAAGTAGTTAAGTTACCTGAGGAAAATCTACAGCTCTTTCTTTGTCTGAGGTAGTTCTGCGTCAATTATGGCTTTGGATTTATTCCAATCTATCTCGATTATAGAGCAAAACCCCTAAAAGATTACCCGTAGAGACCCCAAATGCACACTTTAGTGGATTAAGTTTTAACCCATCAGTACACAATCTTCTGAATGCTCGGGTTGAATCTTCGAGGTGTGCTTTTTGGGATCGAGATTTGGTGATTGTATCATCGATGTATACTTCAATGGTATGGCCGATCAAATCATAGAAGATGGCATTCATGGCTCGTTGGTAAGTTGTCCGTGTATTGTTCAACACGAATGGCATTACCGACCAATCATAGATTCCCAATGCGCCAGGGCAATGGAAGGTTGTCTTGTGGACATCCTCCCCATTCATGTATATTTCATTGTACCCCGAATAACCATCCATAAAGGAGAAAGCGTGAAACCCAACGGTGCTGCCAATCAACATATCAACCACAGACATCGGATATTCATCTTTTGAGGTACTTTGGTTTAGATCTCAAAAATGTATACAGACTCGGATCTTTCCATTCTTTTTCTTAACATATACAATATTGAAAATCCACTCTACGTACCTCGAGGTTTTGATAAATTCGACTTTCAAGAGTTTTTGGATTTATTGTTGCACTAAGTCCATGACTTCTCTAGCCATTCTCCTCGGGGTCTGTTTGATAAGTTTTGCTTCTTTTTTTAAGTGGTAATTGATGCTCAATGAACGATTTGTCTAGTCTTGGCATCTCGTGGTTGTCACAGGCGAAGCAATCCTTGAACTGTTCCAATATTTGCACCAGCTTGCCCCGCTAGGTCTCGTCGAAGAGACCACTAATCCACATTGTCTGAGGCTCATTTTCAGATCCTAAATTAATCTCCTCAAGGGGATCATGAGTTTATGGTTTCATCTTTTTGGCCTCCTGGGCCAAACTCAGAGAGGTAAATCCATTCCCGAGGTATTTCCTTTGGAGTTCTTCCTTTTCAACACAACCAAGTTCACAAACTTCGCATTCTTGAACTAGGCTATTTTCTCGTATGATGGCTTTGGTCTTGAGGAACAACAACTATTGTATGGAATCATGGATAGCTGCCATGCCTTTCTCGGTTGATTTATTCATAAAAAATGAGCTTTTTATGCGACTTTCACTACCCATGCTAGATTACCATGACCGTTAACTGACAAAGGATCTCTTCAATTTTCGGTCTTGGCCACTCGGCCTCACTGCTCTTGCAGCTTAGAGTATCATATTTGAAACCGTCTTCAATGACTACTTGCTTGTGGTCGTCCTTATGGTACTTGATTTGAATTATTGTGTGTGAATTGGATATTTGGTTTTTAAGTTGCTTCCGCATTTAACTTTGATTCTGATTTAAAAGAACTTTGTTGTTTGTTTTAGTTTGCAAAAAAATTTCAACAAAGTGTTTAACTTGCTAAAAATCTAATTCACCCCCTCTTGGATTGTCATTCCTTATTGGGATCGAAGTTTTTTAGTTGGTATCAAAGGTTTTGCTCTTGATATTTTATTGTTGGCTTAACATCCAAACAGTTAAAGATTTCAAAAATGACATTTCTTAATAGTATTCATAGATATGAAGGATTGGCTATTAATAGAGCGAATTTCTTTGATAGCAGTGATTGCCTCTATTAGAAAACAAGAATGATGGTGTTTCTCAAATGTGAAGTAGAAGAAATATGGGATGCAGTAGACAAAGGTCCTTATGTCCCTAAAAAGACTGTTAATGGTATTCAAAGGACCAAATCAAAAGAAAAATGGGTCGAGCATGACAAAGAGATGGTGCGATATAATAACAAGGCTATGCACATACTCTTTTGTGCACTTAGCAAAACTCAGTTCAACAAAGTCCAGTAGTGTGAAAATGCACATGAGATTTGGAAGACTTTAGAGATTACTTATGAGGGGCACCACACAAGTCGAAGAGAACAATATCTCTCTTTTTATTCATAATATGAGATGTTCAAGATAGAGGAAGAAGAATCCATTCAAGAAATGTTTGATCGTTTCAATGACATCCTCAATGGTTTCAAATATCTTGAAAAATCATATACAAATTCTGAGATTGTGAGGAAGATTCTAAGGTTTCTACCTAAATCACAGGCTTCCAAGAAAGATGACATCTTAGAAGCCAATGATCTAAATTCTTTGCCATTGGAGGAGTTGTTTGGTTCTTTACTCATTCATGAAATGAGTATGGAAGAGAATGAAGATAAGGCAGGCAAGAAGAAGAAGAAAGACATAGGCATTGCATTCAAGGCATCAAAGTATATTAAAAGCTCAAGTAAGGATGATGATGAAGAGGCTGATGATGTGGAGCACCTCACAAAGAAATTATGCAAATTTCTCAACAAGGAAAAAGAGGCAAAGAATGCCAGCAAGAGGAGGAACAAATTGATTTGTTATGAATGTAATGAGATGGGCCATTTCAAATCGGCTTGTCCTTATTTGAAGAAACACGGCAAAAGGAGAAAAAAAAAGATTCATTGATGATGATTCAAGTTCTAGTAGTGACGATGATGAAGTTGGAGGAATATGCTTAATAGCCCATGCAAATGTGGTACCCTTCCCTTGAACTTAATTTTACTTTAATTTGCTCATTTATTTGCATCTTGTTTTTATATGATGCATATGTTGATTTTCTGCATTTCAAAGGGGGAGATACATTTATTGTTTGATTAATTGCATGTATTGAATTTCTTTTTTTTTCAAAGGAGGGGTATATATTTTCTTGATTTCAATTGGTATTATATGCATTTGCTTAGAGGGAGCTATAATTGTGTTTATTATTTCCTTTGAATGATTGGGGAGATTGTTGATTTATCATGACTTTTTTGATGATACAAAAAAGGGGAGAAGTGTTACATGAATTTGCATGTTATTTTTCAAATTGGTATCATCTTTGTTTTGAACATCATGTGTATTATTGTGTTGGACTAACCAAGTGACAAGAAACAAAATCCTTAATCAAATTGTTTGTTATTTGTGAATAGATGTTCAAATTCATGTATGTTTTGTCATCATAAAAAAGGGGAGATTGTTGAGTTCAATTTTGATGATGATGATGATTGCAAAACATCCATAAAAGAAGTGCAAAGTTGCAGACTTGATGATATTTGGCAACAATGCACTTTGTCGATTCAATAAAGTGCGCTAATGACGAACAAGACACGTCAGTTATCATCAAGGCACGTTGATGTATGCAAAAATGGCAACCAGGCACGTTGAAGATCCAAAAACAGGTGTAGAGGATAACTGAAACTTACTGGTATCATACTCAAGTTCATTAAGGTGCATTGTTGATTATCAACCCACGTTGTCGAGGAATTAACTCAGAAGTAGTCATCAAGCCATTGCATTGAGAAGACGTTGATGAAATCAAGAACGTCTGGTACCATCATTGAAGAAAAATGAACAATGCACGTTGTTGGTGTATAACGCACGTTGACGAGCTTCAGATGGAGACAAAGATGAGATGCTCTTCGAGATTTGAATCTGAATATTCTCTGACATGATGACATGGATTTCAAAGGTGCAATCTTGATTAAATCCAACAATGCATATAGAAGAGGATAGAATGCACGTTAATGAACATTTGAGTGAAAGTGCATATTCTGGAATGAGGAACAAGGCACGCTGATCTTTCATTAAGGTACATTGAAGGGTTTATCAATGTACACTAATGAGCATCAAGGCACGCCAATGAAAATATTCATCATAACAGAAGTGATACAACTTCAACAACACGCTGATGGCCAACAACACACGTTGATATCTGATGCATGCTGGAAGAACGCACGTTAATGAGGAACAACGCACTTTAATGATGGTGACGTCAATGAAAACATAACTTTCCATTCTCTCACAACGGCTACTTTGATGTTCCAACAGTTATATTTCTACAAGTGGCTATAAATAGACGTCCTAAGTCAGAAGAGAAGAAAGAGATACCCTTGTTAAGAATTGTTATTAAGAGATACCCTTGTTAAGAATTTTTATTCACTTTATCTCTCTTCTCTACCTTTCTAACCCATTTGAACTATTTACTTGCAATCTTATTGTTGGGTTGGTGTGAGCTTTAATCTGTCATACCTTTGGAGTTTAATCTGTAACAAACAAGGTTGTTTGCTTGAGGTAGATAGATTTTCTTGTTGTACCTTTGACAAACAAGAGTAGTTACGAGTGTGCCTTAGAAAACTAGAGGTTTAGGTTTTCTAGTTTGTTACCTGTAAAAACTAGATGTTTGGTTTGCTTGTTTTGTCCTAAAAACAAGTGGTTTCAGTTTTCTAGTTGAGCCTACAAAAACTAGAGATTTGGTTTGCTTGTTTTGTCCTTAAAACAAAGTGTAACGATTTGCTTGTTGATCCCACAAAAAATAAGTGTTGTAAATAGTTTCCCTTCACCTGGAAATGACGAAATAATGGATTGAAATTCTCTAGAGGATCTAAAGGAGTGAATGTAGGAAAAGGAGGATCAAACCACTATAAATCGAATTTGTTCTCTCTTCCCTTACTCTCTCTCTTACTTGCTTTGCATTTGCATTTGATTTAAATTGTTGTGTGTGAATTGGATATTTGGTTTTTAAGTTGCTTCTGCATTTAACTTTGATTCTAATTTAAAAGAACTTTGTTGTTTGTTTTAGTTTGCAAAAGATTTTCAACAAAGTGTTTAACTTGCTAAAAATCTAATTCATCCCTTCTTGGATTGCCATTCCTTATTAGGACCAAAGTTTTTCAGTCATAACTCTACCAATATGGGATTAAAGCTCAACTTACAATGCCAACATCAACAACGTAAGTCTCGACATGTTTAACATCAGGGTCGGCATGCACTATTTGGACAATGTAACCATTGAAAAACATGATCCTTTGATGAAGTGTCAAGGGCATACATAAGTTTCTTCGTAACCAATCTCGACCAATCAAGTCATTGAATAACGGGCGTTCTATGTCAACGACATAGAAAACCACATTTGCTTCTTTTGTTCCTACTTTCATAGGAACGACTAAGATCCCAAATACTCAGGTAGCACTTCTAGCAAAGCTGAGAACGTTTGAATCTGCGAGTACTAAGTCTTTCTCAGACTTTTTAATTACATGCAACATTCTTAAGGCTAAGAGATTGTCTGCAGCTCCTCCATCCATTAGGATTTGACCAATCTTCACCCCCATTAATTACAACCTTTATATATATTAACCGTTAGACCCAATTCCTTTTGAAAGGCCGAGTTTTTCATAACGGATATATTTACTCGGAGTTTGCTTTGAAGAGCCCTCTGTCTTTTGAACTACTGCCACCTCAGCCACAGCTGCAGAGACGTCATCGACACTTCTGGCCTCGATGCCCCCTGGTCTGGCCCAGCATGATAACTTGTTAGAAGCATCAAAATCATATTGCATTCGAGATATTTGCCTTTCTCGAGTGATGGGAAGTCATTTTGAAGAATTTGGAAGTCCCTATCATCCACCATGAAGTAGTGTCATAATTTGACTAGGTCGTGGTCTTCCCTTTCTCATCGGGTTGTCATGATGGACCAAGTTTGTTAGGAGTAAATTTTCAAACATTGGTTGTTATTTGGCCTTGGTTGTTCTTTTCTTGTTTCTTTCTCAACTCGGCAAAACGTTTGTACCATTGGGATTTTTTATTCAAGCTCATCTTCTACGGCTCTAGAGGTGAAACCCTTTCTCTAAGCTCGTGTTGGACCTTCTTCCAAATCCCTTTTTTATGATTTTTGACTTTTAGAACTTCGTCCTTTTTTTAAGGTTTACACCCAAGAATGATTGAGATGCCACCTCGGCCTTGTATCCTCGTTGATGAGGTTAAAAAGGACCAAAATAGTATATAATTGACCTTGGTTGTTTCCTCTTTTGGATAAGCCTATAGGATTCCCTCGGACAAAGCAGAGCTTTGCCAGGTCTCGCAAAAGAACCTCTGGCCAAAGAAATGGTCTCTTCTTGCAGGGTGACTTGTCGAGTGGCAACCATTTCCTTTAGCTTTCCAGTGCAATGCCCGTAAAAACTGGCCTTGGCACCTCTTTGTAGGTGGGCACTCGGATAGCTTCCTTAGCCTCCGCTTGCTTCGTCATCTACTCCTCTCTGCAAAACTCAAATTTTTTGTGAGCAAAATGGATTCTATCGGGGGACCTTTGGTGTATAGCTTGGTCCCCCCGGGTATCCTAAGCACAGAGCTACCTCTTATTCATTCAAGAGGTCATACCGATTGTAGTCCCTCTGAGACATAAGAAAATGCAAGAAGTCATTGCATTGGTCACTAGTTTGCAGTGTGGTTACATGCCAACGACAATAGTGGCCCAACCTAGGGTCATCAAAATACAAGAATCGAAGGACTACCATGTTGACCAACATGTTGAACACAACAATGGTCATTTGGGTGGCTTGAGTCACTTTTGGAGCATCCTGTAAACAAGGAGCCATCTCAATTAGTGAACACTCACATTATAAGGAAAATGGTTATTATCTACCCCTACAACCTCTTTGGACTCGAGGAACTGCAAGTCCTTGTATTCCACCAAGTTTTGCAAAACATTCCAAAAAACTATGCAATTGTTCGTTGAGTGAGTCGACAAACTATGTCATTTACAAAACTTCTTCCCATGCAACTCCTCGAACGAGGGAAGTTTATGGGTCCCTTTGAGCTTGATTCGCTTATTTTCTACTAGCCAATCAAAGATTGTGTCGGCCTTGTATAAATCCAAGGAATATTTCCTATTCTTTTTCGATTTGAGGTTGACTGGCACCTGTGCATTTTTTTTGAGCTAATGGCCTGCACAACAAAAGACTTCCTCATATGTATTTTACCATGTCCACCTCCACGAGGGAAGGCTCTTGATACTCGGACGGTTCAATTGAAGCTACCTCCAAATAGCATGTCCTAAGCATGGTGCTCTTCCTTATGTTTTCTTCCTTAAGGATTGCTTCAAAAGTAGATGCCATTTCAGTTAGCTCATATACGTCGTGGAATACCATCCCTTCGAACTTATTCCTGAGCTCGAAGTCCAAATCATCTTGTGCAAAACACAAGAATTCACTCTCAGGTAGGTTAGACTGACATCTAATCCTTGCATGCCTAAACCAAGTGAGAAATTCCTCAGCCAACTCCCTAGACTTCTACCTTAAACGAGCCAGGTCAACTACAGTGGTTCTGGTATTTCCTCGGGCAAACTGTGCTTTAAAGGCATTTTGTATATCCCACCAATATGGAATTGGGCATCAGGTTGATATACCAATAGAATGTTGTTCTAATTAGAGAACTCGGGAATATACGCATCTTTAGAAAGTCGTCGCCTGAGACTTTGCCGCATTGGTAGGTAAACCAAGCTATATGCTCGAGTGCCGACATCTTCCTATCCTTAGAGAACAAAGTAAACTTTTGGGCCTCATATACTCGAGGAAATAGGTAATCCCTGTTGATGTAATCAAAATATAGCTTCCTATAAACCGGACGATTAATACGTTGTAGCTGAGATCCATACATTGGCTCAATCATGTTGGTGAGTACATCTTGATTAACTCATTGGGTTGGAGTGGCACCATATGGGTGTTCCACTCGTTATACCCTCTTATACCTGGAGGATGGTCCTACAGGATTTGCTACACAGGTCAAATTTTGAAGTCCAAAAGGCTGGGAACTTATTCCTGAAGTTTTGCCAGAGAAACCGTTGAAACTAGGTTGTTGTGCCCAGGTTGTACCAACTTGAGGCTACCCAAGCATTGTTGTATTTGCATATGCAGGAGAGGTGTTACTTACTACCACGCTGTTATCATTGGTAGTGCGTATGTCAAAGGTGGAACACTCGAAGGTGTTGCGGTACCAACTGGGGTGAGAGCTGTAGTTGGAGCCAAAAGCACATTCCCCAGGCAACGTAAGCTGAGGTAGATGGCTCAAAAACTCGGTGGTGGCCGATAGGTACCTTAATGGTGGGTTAGGTGGCTGTCCTAATAATTCTCAAAGAGATGAAGATGTTGAAGTATTGCATACTATTTCTTCTAGTACATCTCATATCAATTAAAGTGATATCGACTATATCTTTTCAATGGCTGCTTGAAAGTGCTAAAAACTTGATGCTCAATTAAGGAAAAACTTAAATGAGAAGATACTCAAACCAAACTATGTTTCCCTTGCCAACAGAAAATTAGCTTGAAAAGGATATTCCTTTGGATCACAAGAAGCAAAGAGGGGTCCAGCTGAAAGGCAGAAAGCATAGACTAAAGAGAAGAAAATTGAAGAAGCCAATCGGTGTTACTAGTTTCACGGAGGCGTTAATAAGAAGAATCAGCAATTTGTAAAAATCGGTTTGGAAGGTGAAGACTAAAGAGAAGAAAATTGAAGAAATAAGAGACGGGTTTGAAAAAGAAATAGGGAGAGGATGCAGAAAGATAAGAATGATAGACATGAGACAGTGAGACTATTTTGGTGGGAGGGAGAATGGATTCTTATCTTGTAAACACTAATCTTTTTGTTTTTTTTTTAAATTCGCAACCTTTATCTAATTATCTAATATAATTTCTTTAAAACTGAATTTATTTAATTTAATTAGATAATTTTGTAGAAGATGTGGAGATATGTAGCACAATGTGGAGTCAATATATAGCATTTTAAATATCATGTATAGATTTGCTTGTTTCTAGATCAACAAAACTAATAATAAATTGTCAAAATCGAATATTCTTTTGAACTGTTTGTTATGATATTTACATCATACAGACAGAAAATACACCTAGAAGACCTGTTCACCAGTTGAAATCTCCATAATTTTATTTGCAGACCAATTCATAAGATATTTTGATTGTACACTTAATAATAGACCAGTAAAAACAGGTTTAGGAAAAATAAATCCATCAGTCACGATCAGCTTCATACCCTAGATGCCAAAAAATGCATGGATTGCTAGTATGAAAAAAGAAAGAAAAAATTACAGAAAATTCAGAATTGAACTAATGCCCTAGTCAAATCAAAGCAATCAATTCAATTGCTATCATTTTACTGAAAAAGGAATTATATCATGTAAAGCTTGAAGCAGATACAGTGAAATTGCACAATGACCTCATGGCTTGGGTTGTACTCTGCTGAACTGGTCGACAGCTTTAGATACCGATTGTACCGAAACAGGCAACCAGGTCCCATCTGCATATCACAAGCAAAAATAACGCATCCAGAAAAAAGAAATAATAACAATATTTAGAGGTTGTATTAACTTCCAGAGCTATATAGCAAACCAATTAGTTAACAAATATGATTTGGCAAATTTGCATGTGTAAGAAAAAATGCTCAGAATCAGGGGAACAAAGGGTGTGTATCAATTCTAAAAGCTGTATTTGGCAAAAAATGGACTGCTGGTCACACAGCAGCATTCTGCAGATGGCTTAAACCGTCAAAATTAAGTGCACGCTAACTGGAAGCTGCCTACTGGTTTACCAAGTATGCGTTGTTCTCATCAGAAATGGTCAAAAAGAAATAATATTTTCTATTGCCTTGCTCCCTATGAATATTATCATCTCCATCCAACATGAACTGGCAATGTAATTTCCAAAAAAAAAAACAGGAATTTGGCAAGGGAAAGTCGACCATGAACCAAGACTTAACATGATGCAAACTCAACCTTTACCACATATTTGAATGGAAAGTTGTCAATGCGTCACCCAAATTTGCATCGAGAACCCAAAGATTTGCCTCCCCCTAGAGCCCATGAATCATGACCATTGCATCCATCTTTTACTAATAATTGCGGCCAATAGGAGTAAGGGTCTAATTGCGTCAAGCAGAGCAAGCTTTAAAGGATTAGGTTCAGCTTGATGAGAAAAAATCAAGTTCAAACTCAAACTCAACCTTTAAATTAAGCTACATAAGCTTTACATTATGTTTAAACTTGACTTGTTTTAAATTTAGAGCTCTCTCAAATCATAAGCTTTATATGATCTTTAAACTTAATGCAAGCTTTATTTTATGTTTGTTGTCTTCTGATTCTCAGCTTGTACAATATTTCAATGGTTTTCTTCTTGGTGGGTTGAGAAAGTGAAGAAAAATGCTGTTTTCTATTTCTTTTTTTGGGCTACGACTTGTTGAGTTATTCTGAAGTTTGGTTGTGTTATTTTATTGATGGTTTCTGAGTTGCAGAGAGTAGGTGGCTTTAATGGAGTGGAAGTTACAGAGTACGTTTCATGCAAAGATTTTTTAGCATGTTTCAACTGATAGGGAATTAGAGGAAGAAGAAAGTGATTGAAAATTAAGGCTGTGAAAATAAAGATTGAGGCTATGTAAAGTGTTCTTTTTTTTTTTTCAATTGTTGTGGTATGTATAAAGTGTTTTCCCAGACAGGCAGCCCCTGCAAGGAACTCCAAACAACCATAGGTTCGCACTGATATAGAGGGAAGAGTAAGGCCCTCTCGCATTGAGCTAAAAACTACGTTGAGATTGCAAAACTGTACAATCTTAGTTTTTAAGTTTTTGATGATAACTCAAAAAACTGCAATGCACAATCACAATATCCCTTTAAAAACACTTCATGAAAAAGCTAAAATTTGTTGCTTTTTCTCAACGTAAAAAATTAAAACCATCCACAACTTTTAAACCATAAAATTGGTATCAACATCAAAATCTTTCCATAAATAAATTAAAAGAATTGATATAATAACATTTAATTAAATAATTTTCTCAAGTTATATTAATTTAACCAAACAGTTTTTCATATTTGTAAAAAAACACTTTTATCTTGTACAATATTGTTTGTCAATCATAATTTCTTGACAGCAGTTTCTCAAGCCATAACAGGAAACAGAGCCTAAGGCAAGAAAAACAACAGCAGCTAACTTAATGACAAATCCATCTACTTAACTCACAACTGGTTGGTTTTTCTCCTTGAGGAGTAAAAGGAACAAAAGTAGTAGTAATAACTAATAAGTCTTCAAAAGAAATGTGTTAGAGATCTAAAATTGTGACTTTTCAAAGATCACTAAAATTAAGTAATTCCACAAGTCAGAGAGATCATCAGATTCATCAAAAAAGTCAATTATCCAAATTTCCCTCATTTGGGCTACTTATTCTTTTTCATTTGGACAAGAAGATGACAGCATATAATGCCACATAATTTTTATGCATTAGCTTCAAATCACATAGCCACAAAATTTCCATGTCATTGTCTTCATTTTAATCCCTAAACTTCAACCTCCACTTTAAAAAAAAATTACCAAGACATGCTTATCACTGTGTAAAAATGATTTTCCCCTTAATCCCAATAAAAATAATAATGCTCACCAAACATATGCTGCAAAATTATTTTCATACTAGGTAGGAATGACTTGAAGCCCTCTTTCATCATCTTTAAAATTTGTGATTGTACATAGATTAGATTCACTCACAAGAATGGATAGACCAGTTAGATTAGATTCACTCACAAGAATGGATAGGCCAGTTGTTCAATTGTTGCCAAATTGTAACTTGTGAAGGATAAACTCAGAAGGTGGAAGTAGGTGCTAGATAGTGTTAGGTTTCAAGGAGTGGAGGTTCACATCACGTTTTCAAAGCAACCCCCAACTTCACAGCCAAGATACAAAAATTCCAATCATTATGATCCTTCTTTAAAAAAAAGCACATTAATAATGCATCAAATAAACTTAGGAATGAATTTGAGAGGTTACCGTGCTACAAATGTGGAATGAATTAACATAACCCGCGTATTTGGAAGCTGCAAGAAAGACAAAGAAAATTATTAACTAGAGAGGCAACACCATGTTTATCAATTCTCATCTGCTCTTTCCCTTTTTTTTCTTATTTTTAAAAATTCCAAATAAACAAATCACACTTCATGATAAAGAAAAGGACAATTTAAACAGGTGAACACAGAAGTTCTTAATATGTCAACAGAGTAATTAGTTCATCGAAAACTAAAGTACAAGACAAGTGTGACATCTTATTCTACAATATAGAGAACATATGATTCTCTCATTAAGGAAAAATAATTAAACAGAGTAGCATATAATAGCCTTATACAAACTCACAAAATCTGATTATACAAATAAATCATGTATGCAAGCATAACATTTCACATATCATTGTCTCTTTTAACACAATTTCATCCACTTCACATAACTAAAATATTACAACAAACACCCATAACTTCATTTATCCCAGTAAATTTTCCACACCATATAAGAAAAATTCTTTCCATTATCCGGCTAGTGAAGTATGCAAGATAGATGTGCACATAAATTTTGAGATGCAATTAGAACTAATATTTCCTGCACGTAATAATAAAGAAAACAAGAAAATTAAAAAAATTTCTACTCCACAGTATTACTACTTCCCAAGGTTTCAAGATAATGAGTTTCCAAATTATGATAGAAGAATACAAATGACTACATTTACTAATACTTGCACAAAGGAAGAATACTCATGACCTAAAGAAATGGCTATATATACTTACTTTTCTTTAAACCTGCAGGCTTTGCTAGCAGAACAGCATTCATCAATGCACCAACATTTTCACGCAATGCTTCCTCTGAGAAACTCACCTGTGTAAAATATTTGCGGTCATAACATAAGGTTAGCAGTCCCAAAAAAAAAGTTTCATTAAGAATTCTCATGTTAGCAACACAGTACCTTTCCAAGACCGACATGGACAATTGATGTTTTGTCCATTTTAAACATAATTTGATTCTTTTTCGCATCTTTCACCGCTCTAGTGACATTAGTAACTACAGTACCTTGCTACAAAAGTTATGGTAAAAATATAAGCCACAGGTCCTAATTTAAAATTTGCAACAAAAGAACGTAATAAAAAGCAAACTCACTTTTCGATCAGGCATTAAACCATGACGATTAAGAATCCTTGCAAGCTGAACAGTAAAAGAAAACTTAATGAGCAAAAATAGCAATGATTCTAATCAGGAAATACAATAAAATTTCACTCAAAAACCTTAGCAACTCAGGGGTATAATTTAGGAGTTGTGAAGCACTTGTCAAAGTCTATTTTTCCAGTACCTGTGTAAGACATGGCAAAACATCAATTACAAGTTATAAATTTTGTTAGAACATAAATAAATTACATGATTGGTATTGGGAAGCAAAAGATGGTAGAACACAACAAGGCTTAATAAATCTGTATGATACAAACATTTCTAGTAAAATAAATGGAATGACAGATTATCAATATGAAGAAAGTGCAATAGTGGTGGGAAAGAGAATCAGATAAATGAAGGGAGAACATTTTTTAATCAGAAATTCGATATTTTGAGTCTACAAAATGAAGATTCTATATTGGGCTCTTCATGATTATTGCCCATGTAAGTTGCATTTGTACTATAATAATAACAACACTAGTATCTTACTTGCTATTTCCTCAATAAGTTCCACACCTCCAACAATGTCAGCTCCGGCAGCTTGAGCCTCTTCTGCATCTGAACCTTCAGCGAAGACAGCAACCCTGATCACCTGATGAGTTATAATGTCCTCCATAATTAATCCACGAAACATGGCACATAAATATCAAGTAAAATCCAACGCAAGTATAAAATTACCTTCTTCTCACCATGAGGCAGAGTCAAGGCACCTCGAACTATCTGCATTTCAAAAGAGATTACACAAGTGTAAATCATGCCTTCTTATTGCTAAATATCAGAACTTTTCTTAATTGTTGAAGGATCTTGCTGGTTAGAACAATTTTTTTTTTTAAAAAAACTTATTTATGAGAATGTTGCAATGAATAATCACAAGAAGTCAATTCAAATAACTTAATAGCATAACTTAAGTCTACTCAGGCTGAACTAAGTTGGAAGTCTTAAAAAAAAAAGAATCAAAATCCAAGAATAGTTTCAATATTGCAAGCTTAAGAAACTCAGAAATATGTTTCAAATTCTATTTCCAGCAGCAAATGAAACACAAAACATAATATGGATTAGCAATGTACCAGATCAGATCGAGCTTTCGGAATTCCCAACCTTACATGTGCTTCAACAGTCTCATCAAATGTCGCTTTAGCATTAGCCTGAAAAATTGCTAGAAACAATAAGACAGTGAAATTAAAACAAAAAAGTAAAATCTTTCGAATAAGAATCACAGCAAAATAAATCCAAATGCAAAGAATAAACGCATAACCACACATGAACCAACCTTGACTTGCCTAATAGCGTCATTTAAATCAAACAAAGAGCTCTTCTCCTTCTCAGGCTTAAGCAATCTCGGAAATGGCACCACCGTCTTCTCCTCCCACGCCGCTGCGAATCCCATACTCCTCGCAAGACTCTGTGTGTCAATCTTCCTCCTCTCCCTCTCCATCTCCACATTCATCTCACCGGGGGCTTTCTCTCCGCCGTCAACCCTAACCCTATCCTCCGGCAGTGGCGCGACGCGTGTAGGATACGACACGGGGGATATCGACGGCATGTTTTTCAAGAACCGCATGTCTTCCAGCGTCCAACTCGACCTGGCCTCCTGACTAGACTGTTCCTCTGATTGCACATTCTGTTGGGAAACCGTTTCGTTTTCATTTATGGGTTTTTGATAATCTTTGGGCTTGACGGAGTACGAGACCGGTTGGACTGGAACAGAATGAGGTTTCCGAGTGCTATTTGAGTCTGAATCAGAGGAAAGAAATCTATGGAAGAGAGGAAGCGAAGAGGAGTGGAGTTGAGTGTGAGGTCTTGATAGAAAAAGTCGGCGACCACTGGAGAATAGTTGCTTCATGGCTTCGTAGTCACAATTACACAACACGAAAGGTCTCAACGATAACTTACAATATAGCAAGCTTTCGTCCGAAAACAGGAAATGAATCACTGTGATTAACTTAATATGGAAATCCTGCAACGGGAAGCGAACTATACAGTATACTGCCGCGAGTAAGATAGGTCAAGATGGAGGCGGCCCTGGGAGCTTTAATACAGAGATGGGTTATTCGCATACAAGGGGGAGAATTACACTTTTTATAATCATAAAATATAATTTCAAAAACTAATTTACAAAAAAATCAAATTAAAAATACTGATTTGTAAAAATATCATTTCCGTGAACAATCACTAGAAATCGTAATATTTTCTCAAAAAATTAATATTTCACAAGAAAATTAAATCAAGCAGAAAAAATCATCATAGTCTTCAATGGTTTATAGGGATCTCTATTCGAGGTCTATAAATCTTTAAAGATTCTTGACTCTTTATTAAAAATCTTTAGGGATCTCCACTCAGGTCTTTAGAGGTCTACAGGGGTCTCTCTTAAATGTCTCCATAGATCTCCAATAGATGTCCCAATTGTCTCTTTTATTAAGGTGAATTTTGAGAGTCGATTTTTTGATTTAAATAAAAATTTTAGAAAATAATAAATTTAAAAAAAAAATTTTAATGTCTCTTAATGTCTCCATAACGTGCAATTTTATAATTAACACAATTAGGAAAGCTGCTAAGGTTCCAACCATAGTTGTTGTCGCCGCCACCATCTTCCCCAACCGCCCAGCCTAGCAACATCTCTACTTGCCATAATAAAAACACCAATGACCGACGAGAATTAATAATTTAAGAAAATAATTATTTTTTTAAAGAGAAAAGGAGCGAGCGAGAGGAAGAGAGAAGATGACGGAGAGGAGCGAGAGAGAGGAAAAGAGAAAAAGGTGAGTGATGGCGGCGACCAAAGACAAAGAAGAGGCGAGAGGAATGACAACTAGCATTTGGGTGGAGAGGAAGAGAGAAAGAGAAAAGAATGTAGAGAGAGAAACTGAAGAGAGAGAAAAAAAATTGTGAAAATAAGAAGAAAAATTCGATTTTATTTGATATTGAATCTGCCATTTTAAAAAATTAAGAGTTTAAAAATGATATTCTTAAAAATCAAAATAAGGGTGATATTATTGTAAATCAAAATTTTCAAAGTGACACCTGAAATAATTAACTCCATACAAGGTAATGTTGGGCATTTCGGGGGCTGGGCCGAGCCCGGCCAGAAATAGGTCCGGACTGGGCCAATATTATTTGGCTTGTGGATTGGGTAGCCCCCAAATTTTTTTTAAATAAAATAGGGTCGGTCTGAGCTTATGAAATGGCTCACTAACTACCTGACCCTAATATATATAATATATATAATTTTTTATATTTTATATATATAATATATATTATATTAGTATTAATTTGATATATTATGTATTATAAATTAGTAAAAATAATGTCAATTATAAATTTAAAAGTTGTTTAGTATTTATTAAAATATAATTTATATAATAAAATATATTTAAATTATATTTTGATAAAAATATAAAATATTAGTATTTTTACAAAAAAAAAATTGGCCCATAGGCCAGCCCATCCTACTCTTTTTGAATAGAAGGGTTGGGCCAAGCAACCAGACTCGGTCCGGTGGATTAGGCTGAAAAATTCAACCTGACCCTATTTGTGTCCAGCCCTAATACGAGAGAAAGAGATTAAAAGAGAGAGGAAAGGCGATATGTTGTTTTTTTTAAGAGCACATTAACAATCCTCTCTACCACACCTAGGGATAAGGTGCAAATTTAGTAATTTACCCCTAACATTTGGACGAAAGAGTGATTCAACCGTCTTGTTTTTTTTTTTTATTTCGAATGTACCTCATTGTTATTAAAATGTGTTATGTTTGCCCTTCCATGACAACATGTTGCCTATATGGCAAATGGAGCTCTCTTTCACAGTCTCAATTCTATCTTTAGCTCTAATTTTGGAGATTTTGATTTTTAGTTTTTTATGTCATTTAATTTGGCTTCAAGTTAATCATTGCGATGGAGTTTCGGTTTTCTATTGTGGTAGGAAGGGAGAGGGTTTCAATAGTGGTGCCAATGGAGTGGGGATAAGGCTTGGGGATGAGAGGCAGCTCCGGTGATTGTGGCAGTAGTTTCAATTTTGTTTAATTTTGTGAGTTTTATTTTTGATTTGGTTATAAGATTGTGAATAGTAGAATTTACTTCAATTTTTTGGTTTTAGTTTTGAACAATTTCAATGTTATGCTTTAAGTTTATGGTTTTAGACTTTTTAAAGTTTTGATTGGAAAGATAGGAAGGGTAGTGGTATTTTCATTGTAGAAGAAAAGGAAGGGGATATTTGGGTTTGGTTTCAATATAGATTTGAGTTTTGGTTAGTTTGCTTTTTGTGTTGATTTTGAGTTTTGGATTAGTTAGGGTTTAAATGGGTGGGTTTGAAAACTAATTGAAGAATAATTTAGTTTGCATGGCATGCCACAGGAGAAAAAAAAAACTTCTTTTGCGTAATGTTAACATCTGTTCCTTCGCGAGGCCAAAAAGAACTTTTTAAGCAAACCCCAAAGTGAGGTAAAGATAAAGACGGGATCATAAGTGAAATTAATGACTAAATGATTAGGGCCACGCGAGGCCAAAAAGAATTTTTTAAGCAAACCCCAAAGTGAGGTAAAGATAAAGACGGGATCATAAGTGAAATTAATGACTAAATGATTAGGGCCAAAAGTGAATCTTTCTAATTTTAGCTTGTTTCAAAATTTATGCACACTCAAACAAATACTCTATAATTCTACTCACAACTTAGATTATTTTATTAATAAAAACAAACAATAAACCACAAAAATGTACCTACTATTTGATCTGTCATATGCACAATAATAATAAAATATCATTACTTAAAGTAATGGTCAATGTAATTACTTTTAAATTTATTGTTGAATTAGGCCAATATGCTGCCATGGCACCTCCTGAAAACATTGTTTTTATTAGTTGAATGTAGCCAATTCACTAATTTTTGCAGAATAACAAAAACAGAGGATTAGGGAATCAGATTGTTACATCTTGCTGGGCTAACTCTTCTCCTTAGTTATAACAACTATTAAGCGGTATCGCAAATAGAACACACGAAAAAATATAATGACATCAATCATACAACACAAGAATTTATGTGATTCAGTCGATGTGACCTACATATACGGCATAGTGAGAGATATTCTTTATTCTCTATGAAAAGTCGACCCTGAAAAGATTATAATATATTACCCCAATCCCCTTTATATATGTTTAAATGAGTCCTAACCAAATAAGGTTAAAACAAGTCTCAAACTACATCTAATTTCTATCATAATTGATTACACGGTCTGCGCCTATTTACATAGGTTACTGCACAGTCCACGTATGCTCAGTATGAGAAACAAAACATTACACGGTTTGCTACACGCCCATGTACTTGTATGTGTATCTAAACAGAATATTACATGATTTGCTAAGCACCTGCATACTTCCAAAATGTGTGCCACGATTTAGATAGTTTGTTACACGCCCTGATCCTTCAGTTACACACTTTCAAGTGATCTATGTGCCTCGAGAAATCAATCAATTCCATGTTCTTCTTCACCAATCTTCTCCCATGTTTGCTTAACTTCGTGACATTCAAGTATGAGCTTCAACATACTACCTAAAACATCAATTCAAGTTTATAACTTTCCACTTTGAATAGATTTTCTTCCTTTCAAAGTCTCCAGAGTATAGAATAACTCCCCCTACCACACCATAAAAAGGCCTCGAGCTCAAGCTTTGTCAATATTCACCAAGTCCAAACTATGCTTGAACTTTTCTTTAGTAATTGGCTTGGTCAATATGTCTATTGGATTCTTTTTTTGTGGCTACCTTCTATATGGAGAACAACTTCTCTTTAATTACATCTTACATAAAGTTCAGTCTAACATCAATGTGTTCCATTTTCTCATGTTGAATAATATTTCTTGTCGAACACAATGCACTTTGACTACCACAATAGATAACTAGCTTTGGCAACTTCAAACCCAACCTATTATTAGAATTCGTGACTAATTTTATGACATTCATAAACATACATGGCAGCGGAAATAACAAAATTTTTAACCTTTAAAACCTAGAATTCCACCAAGAATCTATGCACATCAACATACACAATTAGGGTTAGCAATATTTACCTCAAAATTGATTCTTTAGTTCGAACGAATAGCAATGTTGGAGTAGCTTTTAGAATTCAAAATTTGAATCTCCTTTCTTTCACGTTGCCTTTGCATGAACGTGTCTAGAGATATCCACATGAACAAACTTGCTTGAATCGACGACGCGTACTAGCAGTAAGAATCGCTATTCTAGCCTCACGCATTTTCTCTCTTTTTTATGTGTGAAATTTAGGCAGCCCTCTAAAAGCCTCAAAAAATTCGGCCACTCCATGATACACATATATATAGAGATGTGTGAAACCCTAGTTTAAGTTTACTAAATTTCTTCTTACTTGTCCTACAAGTATAAGAACTCCATATCACACATCAATAAGGGCTCCTAAAAAATAGGAGTGTACACAATTTTTCCTAAAAGATAGGTGCATAGCTGAATTTCTCCTAATCAATGTGCACTAGGTTTTCTTTCTCTTGTCATACAAGAATAAAGACTCTTAATAAATAGGAGCATGACCGAATTTTACCTAGGACTTTTAATGTTATTGAGCTTTTAATTATATGATACATTATCATTAAATAAATCACTCTTATTAATATTTACATGGGCCAAATTTATGTCACACATAAAATACCTCAAAATTTATTTAACGTAATAAGAAGTAATTTATATTAAAAGCTCATTACATTAGTAGATAATATCTTATATTATATTTATGATATAAATAATAAAACCCTAAATTATTAATGATTAATCAAATTAATCATCTCAATAATTTAATTACCATGAGAGAGAATATTTGTGAACCAATTCAATTCGTTCTTATGTGTGACCCAATAGGCCCACTCGAAGATGGCAATGGGCATTGTCCCAAAACTCGAGCCCAAAGTCCATAAGCGATATCTAATAATACATTATGGCAACCCAAAATCGAGTGAATGTTGGAGATCCAAGTTTAACCTTTCATAGTTTGATATTAAGTTCTTTTGTCTCACGATATCTATATTAAGCATAATGCATGATCACATGTCAACCTTATATGCTTAGTACATTTCTTGATCCCAAGTAGATTGATATAATAAATGATATTGATAAATCCCTTTATCAATTCATTTGAGTATGCATACATTCCATCAATCCTACTGATCAAGTGGCCTAAAGATATCACTCTTTATAAGAGGAACAAATTCGTCACTCTCACTATCACTCATCTACATGATTCATGACATATCCAATCATAGCCTTTATAATTATCATGTTACAGATAACGTTTGACTAAGTTAAAACATGTGATTCATCATGTAGGAGTCGATAGTGAGTTTCAATCAGGGGACTTAAAATCAACATTGAGCGAAAGCTACTTGTGACATTAATCCATGAAATGTTTTCATAGCAGGCTAGTCCAATACGTGTTCCCTAAAACTTATCTATGTTCTAAGAGATGTCTTCACATCCATAATCAGTAAAACTTGATTTTTCACTTAGCGACACACTAATCTTAATTCATTATCATTTCCATGATAATAATCGATTATAGATATTTAGAATAGTATTCTTTTAATCTTAGGTTTTTACTATCAAGTCACATACTTGATGACATAAGGAAGAATAAACTATTCATAGATATTTTATCAACATAAAACATATTTCATAGATATGAAATGAAATCCCTCCTTATTAAATGACAACTCAAATGACAATATACATATATGATTGGACTAGAACATCAAAACTAACAGCTATCAACAAGAACACTCATTTGTGTACCTTCATTCATTCATTCTGCCAAGAACATGTATTCTGCTTCAGTTGTAGATAAAGCAATGGTGGGTTGTAAAGTTGCTTTCCAACTAATATCACATCTAAAGAGAGTGAAAATGTAACATTACAATGATCTTCTCTTCATGAAATCTCCACCATGGTCGAAATTAGTAAAGCCAACAAGTCCACAGGAAATATCACCATTCCCATAAAACCAAACATACATGAATTGTACCTTTTAAATACTGCATAAACCACTTGACCACTTCTTAGTGTGCTTTGCCAAGATTACTCATAAATCTGCTTATTACACCAATTACATAGGCCAAATTCGGTATAGTGCAAACTATAGCATACATCAAGCTACCCATAGCACTCGAGTAGGGAACACGTTTCATATACTCCACCTCATCTTCAGTACTCGGTAATGCACTATTATCAAATTTAAAATGTGAAGCCAAATGAGTACTCACCGACTTAGAGTGATCCATTGAAAGGATTGCAATAACTTTTCAATCTATTTCTACCGAGGTACATACAATAAACCTACATATTTATCTCTCCAAATCTCCATTTCTAAAATTTTCTTAGCTGCACCCAAATCCTTCATCTAAAGCTCACCACTTAGTAACTGTTCCAACTTACCAATCTCAGTCTGGTTCCTAGTTGCAATTAACATGTCATCCACATATAGAAACAAAAATATAAATGTACCATCTGGCAATATCTTACAGTAAACACAATCATCATACTTATTTCATAGAAAACCATGAGAGATCATGAAAGCATCAAACCTTTTGTACTACTGCATGGCTAATTGATTCAACCCATATAAGGATTTCTTTAACAAGAAAACAAAATCTGGCTTTTCAAGATCAACAAATCATTCAGGTTATTTCATATAAATTTTCTCCTCTAAATTTTCATGTAGAAATGCAGTTTTAACATTCAATTGAGCTAAACACAATCGTTGTTCCCAACACTGAACTACCCATCGAAATGTAATTCACATGTTGCAATTTGCGCTTCACTACAATAAGAGCACCCTTAGACACCCTGAGAACTCCACCACTTCCAAAAAATGTGTACACATTCTTATCTAGTGTACCCATACAAATGAAATTTTTACGCAATTCAGGGACATTACCAAGCATCAAATGCCCTAATCATTTAGTCATACATTTTAACTAAACCACTTCCCTTAACACTAAGCTCCCTGTCATCACCTAATATCACATTATCATTCAATTCCTTAAAGGTAGTAAATAACTCTCATAAATAAGTCATATGATAAGAAGCAGTAGTATTTAAGACTCAAGTTTCTATAACAGACAATACAAACTGTCTAAAGATCACCACCTTCTCCCTCGTCAAAACTTTCCTATTTTACCAGAGAGTTATCCTAAGCTACAACGATCTCTGCATTTCCATTTGACTCTTGACCTCTTTATTTCTTCTTTTGTAGACAGTTCTTTCTAAAATGCCCTCTTTCCTTGCAATAATAACATCTCAATGCAAATTTTGACTTGGAATGTGACTTACTATGTCTTCCACAATTTTGTTCCATTTTTATGTCCTATTCACAGTTAACTCGGATTCAGCACTACCTTCCCCAAAGCCAGAAACCAATTTCTTCAATTCTTTAGATTGTAGAGCCAATTTAAAATTATTGATGGAGATACTACGTCTACCATACATCATAGTATCCACAAAGTTTTTATAAGAATTTGGCAGAGAACACAACACAATCATAGCTTGAACCTCATCTTCAAGCATAACACCAACACCTTGCAAATCTAGTATAATTTGGTTAAAGTTATCAAGATGATCTTTTACCTGCATACTTTTGGTCATCTTTAATGTATGCAAACGCCTTTTTCTAATAAAGCTTTTTTGTCAAGCATTTTTTTTCTGGTACTTGCTTTCTAATTTTTTTCCATAAGCCAACTTGCATAGTTTCATCTACTACCTCCCTCAAGACACTCTCATGTGTTTTAAACCATTGTTCTAGTCGTCTAATATTCAACGATAGTGGACGGAATGCAAATCAAGCCTATTTACTCATTCTAGCCAGTTTGAATTATCCTCTCATGTCGACAACTAAACAAACTCATTTTATTATCAAATTTTGACCCCATATAAAATATATATAAGGGTTCAGTATACCAAAAATCAGACTCTACATCATTCAATTGACGTGTATGGACAATATCGGACTACTGCATCAACCAAATCAGACCTGTTCACACTAATTCATATCCACAGTTCATTATACTCATACGTAGCACTTAAAAATGTATAGATATATAATAGACACATAAATAAACAACTTTCATATTTTTCACTTTTACCACATCCATCTATAAATGCGTCAAAACAAGGTTGTGATACAAACTAAAATCTAGATGCAAACAGGCCTATATCCTAATTCATATGAGTTTATGAATAATTCGTGCTCCAATCCATTTATTCAATGTTCCAACCTATAAATACATATGTTTATGAATATTAAACAAATAAGAATGAAGGAAATCACTTAATTTGTTTGTAGGATGCAATAGACGAGAGATTGTCGATTTCTGGGTTTCCTATCGAATTTGCTAAGTGAATATACTCTTCTCCTCTTTTCTTTCTTGTTTTCTCTCAACTATATGACTTAAGCACAAAAAAATGAGTCCTAATTGCTTAACTTTAGATTTTATCGTGTTTAGTTTAAGTACGAGTTGGCAACGTGCTTAATTTGGTCCATCAGATGAGTCCACTTTTCTCCTTTCTATCTACTCAATTTCTGACAAGTTTTACACCTAAGCATGCCTGGTCTTGTAGTAACTAAATAATACTAATTTATAAAAATATCTCAATTTAATTACGAAACCACATATTTACTCCTCTTTTGTAATTATCTAACTTTTGAACCCTAATTTTCCTACCGACAAACCTTTTATCACTCTTGTAAGTGTTTCTAAAATATTCTCAAATCATATCGACAAATGGGAATATGTCGTATGCAATGCTAGATCAATGCATATACTATGCTTATCATATGTGATGTATGCTCATGTACATGCAATATGGGTCATGGTCGTGACAATTGTCCCCTCCTTTAAGAATTTCGTCCTGAAATTCAGTACCTGAATTAGAGAACAAATGCGGATAAGATCTTCTCATGTGCTCCTCTATTTCCCATGTTGCTTCTTCTTTCGAATGATTCATGCATAACACTTTAACTAATGGAATGGATCGATTATGTAGTTGCTTAGTCTTGTAATCAAGTATTTGTATTGATTCCTCAATATAGCTTAGATTCTTTTTGATCTCTACTGGCTCATTTTGAAGCACATGTGAAGGATCTCGTCTATACCATCAAAGCATACTAACATGAAAAACATCATGAATCCATGATAACTCTAATGGAAGGTCTAAGAAATAAACAACTGGACCGATGCACACGAGTATTTCATAAGGACCAATATATCATGGACTCAATTTTCCTTTCTTACCAAATCTGATTACCCCTTTCCAAGGTGAAACTTGTAAAAATACCTTGTCACCAACTTCGTACGTCATCTCCCCATGGTGCTAGTCCACGTAACTCTTTTGACTATCTTGGGCAGCTTTAATCCGACCCTTTAATTTTTTCACCTTGTCCACGGTTTCCTGCATCAGAGACGACATTTGTTTTTCCCGGATGGTACTCAATATTGCAATTATTTCAACAACTCTAACCATTGTCATTGTCTCATATTCAATTCCTTCTATCTCATCAGATACTTCAAACTCTTGTGGTCGATGAATATCTGAAAAGTCTCACCGTATAAATAATGTTGTCAAATCTTTAGAGAAATGACGACAACCGCTAGCTTCAAATCATGAGTAGGATAGGAAACCTCGTATGGCCTCAACTGTTTGGAAGCGTAGGTGATTACTTTACCATTTTGTATTAGAACGCAACCCAAACCTTGGTGAGACGCATGACTAAAAATAGCAAATCTACCTACCCCACTAAGATTAACAAGTATTGGAGCTTATGGCAATCGAGCTTTTAAGTCTTCAAAGCTTTGTTGGCACGCCTCTGTCCATCAAAATTCAATATGTTTTTGGAAGAGCTTTGTTAGCGGTGCATCAATAATGGGGAAGCTCTCTACAAATCATCAATAATAACCATCCATGCCTAAGAAACTGCGAACTTCAACAACATTCCTCAGAGGTTCCCATTTAATAGTAGCCTCAATCTTCTTAGGATCCACATTTATGCCTTTTGTCAATACAACGTGACCAAGAAAAACTACATGATCCAACCAAAATTCGCATTTGCTAAATTTGGCATACAATTGTTTCTCCCTCAATATCTATAATACGATTCTCATATGCTGCTCGTGCTCCAATTTATTCTTGAGTTAAATCAAAATATCATCAATAAATATGACAACAAATGTATCCAAATAAGGCTAAAACACTTTGTTCATCAAAACCATGAAGATAGCAGTTGCATTCGTCAAACCAAATGGCATAACAAGAAATTCGCAATGGCCATACCTCGTCCTGAATGTTGTTTTTGGAATATCTACCTCTACTATCTTGAGTTGATGTTCACAAGATCTCAAATCAATCTTACTAAACACCTGTGCACCCTGTAGTTGATCAAATAAGTCATCTACACGTGGTAGCGGATACTTATTCTTCATCGTAATCCTGTTTAACTGCCAGCAGTCTATACACAACCTTAATGTACCATCTTTATTTTTAACGAACAACACCGGTGCTCCCCAAGGTGATACATTAGGTCAAATAAATCATTTCTCAAGTAATTCTTGCCACTAAGTCTTGAACTCATTAGTTTGAACGGTGCCATTCTATACGGTGGTATGAAAATAGGATTTATTTCGGGTAAAAGCTCAATGCTAAACTCTATATCCCTTTTCGGTAGAAAACCAGACAAATTAGCTAGAAAAAAATCTAAGAACTCGTTTACAATGGGCATGTTTGGGAGCTTTGTTAGTGTATGCCCAAATCCCAAGACATTGTATTTCAGTTAGTTTATAATATAAAGCAATAATTTGTTCTTTTATTTCCTTGTGCAAATAAATTAACAAAGTATCCATGAATAGTTGTGGGTTCATGATGCAAGTGTGATGACTTGGCAGTAAAATCTGAATGTTTACAAATACTATTCAAAATATTCCTAGTCGATTATTATCGTGGGAACGATAATAAACTAAGACTAGTATGTTCCTTGACAGATGGTGGAGTTTTACCGATCATAGGACATAAGATGTCGATCAAGGACATAGCACTTGTTAAGAACAGTGTATGGATAGATCCACTTAAATGAGTTCACTATATGGTTATAAGTCATAAGTGAATCTCATTACATTCTTATAGTTGATTGCTCATACCTGGAATCACTATAGAACCTAGGTGAGTCCTAGTATGCTTTGACGTAGTCTAACCGAGTACCAAGTATGAGTGCGGTTGGATATACCATGAAACACTTGAGGAGCTATGAGTGAATTGAGGGGATTGCCACTCTCTTAATTGAGAGAGATATCACCGACCACTTGGTTAGTGAGACTGAGTAGCGTGCGGCCACACTCAGATGATGTAATGAGAGTTATTACACATTTGACCTAATCAGTCTACTAAAGCTAGACATGATATCAATAGGCAAAGGATCACATAAGATTGTAAATACATCATTATTTCACTAACAGTGCAAATTCATCTAATTTGGGTAGTCGCAATGACTTGCTAGAGTCCACTTACGACTTATGGGCCGAAAGCCCATTTTGGGCCAATTGCCGACTTTAGATGGACCTATAGGATCGCACACAAAGTAATCTGGTTAGGTTAAATGAATTTTATCTCTCATAAAGGTTCACTTAAAATTACGTAAAAGTTGCGTAAACGTAAGTAAGCGAGAGTGTTTCGAACCGGGCTAAATGAGTGGCCATTTAAGTGAGTTAAATGACCAGCCCATTAAAGCCCAATTAGGAGTATTAAATCCGGCCATATACATGTAATTTAACATGTGATTATATGTTAATGATATGGTTAAAGAGTTTAGGATAAATCAAATAAGTGATGAGGTTGTATTTCACCAAATCTCTTTCTTTTGATGTGATTGTGTTTGACACAAACACTCCTAACTTAGACACAT
>CAODLS013496683.1:0-12519 GCA_948243855.1 Flueggea neowawraea | reverse complement strand
TTGCCGAAGTCCCTGGCTGCTTGGTCGACATCATCATAGCTGAAGTAACCTTCCAAATTTAGTTTTTCAAATGAAGGGATATCAGAGGAACTCTCTTTAGGAAGCTCTATATGCTTTGGAAGAAAATGATTAGAACAAAGGTTGGCTTTATCAGGGACAAGGCATAATAGGAACAACATGAAATATCTGATTATGGTCTTGCTTTGTTTAACAAAACAAGAACCTTTCTTGGATGACATTTCTTCAGAGACAGAGAGACAGACAGCGGGAGTGGGAGAGAGAGAGGGAGAGAGAGAGAGAGAGAGAATTGTATGATGAGGAAGAGTTGGGCTAGAAAAGGAAGGAAAAGAGAATTTAAAGGAAGATCTGAGCGGCATATAGTAGTGCTCCATATATAAACTGTTGGGTTGTGTTGAGGATTTTCCTTTTGGGTTCCAAAGAGCTGATAGGCTATAAGTAGTCACAAGAAAGTAACATGAAATCCTCACAAAAACATTGGTACTTTCCAGCAGAGTCACAACCACAATTTCTATTTTTTTTCCTTTCACCGCCCTTTTAGGCTATTGCGGTTACTATATCTAGAAATGATTCCCTTTACCTCTTCTAGCATAAACACTGTTACAATTGTCAACTAATTGTTTAAATCTATGGGCGTTTTTCTCCGACCCCCCACGCCATCCACTTCTTTCTTTCCATGGAGTCGTACTGTCATTTTATTTGGAAAGCACTGGCATTCCTGTTTCCACGGGTCGGCCCCTACTCTTTTGTATTCTCTGCTGGAGTTGAGTGGCCTCATATGGGTCCCCACCTCTTTGATCATTGTGAAGTCATTTATGGTCGAGAAATCTTAGTACTGCATTCTGATTTAGCTGTATTTTTTTTATTGATAAATGGAGTTAGTCACAACCAATAGTAACATACTCTTCCTGGATGTTACCATATAGGCATTACCTTCTCGCTACAGCATGTTTCCGAGAGCCATAGCTGACACCGACAGTGGACTTAGGCTCGTGCATTAGTGAGGTCACCGTAGCACCGCAGTGAGATAAGCTTCTGGGAAATTCTTGCCTTAATGCACGACACGAGTCTACGATAATAAGCAACACAAAATTATCGTCACTCCTATTCAAATCCACACCATATGAATAAAGGTCCCACCTCCTTTCAGACATGTTACCTGGGGTTTGCACCAACACATTTTTTAATATTTGGTGAAATGAATGTGTTATTGCCAATGTTTGCAGAGAAAAAGTTGCTCTCCTTTTACTTGACATCTGTAAATTTGGTGTATCCATGAGTCGTGTCACAATCTCTTTTTGTATTTCATGGTGAATATATTGTTAATCCAAAAGAAAATTGCATAGGACATCTGTATAGTTGTAATATTAATAATGCTTGTTATTATTCTGTTGTAGCTTCTTCGTTAGCAAGTTCATTGTTCCAAATTTGTACTCGTAATAATGCATGTAAGATTAGTCCTTGTCTGTAACACAGGTTTGACTAGAGCATTTACTGTCTTTATTTTCTTGTTTATGGATATTTATGGCTGAAGAACAATAGATGGACATAAGAATAGATTAAGAACAGTACTCAGTGTGGTCTGATGGAGATGTCACGGGAAGCTAGGGGAAGCTAAAAGTGACATACAACAAATTTGCATTTGGTTGATACATGTTGATGTACATGCCAATTTGTGTAGGTTCATTTGCAAAAGCCTTCATATCGTTAGCTTACTTTGGAGATCACACTATCAGGCTAGAGTATTTACTGGCAACCAAATTAAGAGATTAAAATATTAACGATTTTTTTTTCTTTTCAACGAGTGTTTTTACACTCAAGTCTTTACCTTTGGATAAATAGAATCGAATCTATTCAACTGTTAACCACTAAACTAATACCTTATTAGTATGGATTGGACTTTGTATATTTTTCTGTTGAATCTAAACCATAAAAATATTTGTAAAATGGAAACCATTCAATTTGCACTAAATGGAAAAATTACATTTTATTTTTATTGTTGTTCTTTTTTTTTAATGTAGATTAATGTGTGTGTGTGAGTAGGGGCCTGGGAGGTCCTTGGTTTCTGTACGGCAGAAGCGAAAACGAAAGAGAGATGGAAGTGGAGATGGCGATGTCAGTTTGAATGAATGAAAGACTAAAAAGTTAGGGAACTATTATAGCTTTGATTCTTAGTAACCGCCACTCAGACAGACATACCTACTTGATTCTCTTCTTTAATATTTGAACACCTAGTTTTTTTTTTTAATATGTTTGTGTCTCCTTTACTATTATGAGAAATTATTGCCCCATTTGTATCGGTTGTTGATTACCATTAAGCTTCCATTTACTTTTCAGTTTTTTTTTGAAAAAGCTTCCATTTACTTTCAACAGGTTTTTAAATAGTCACTCGGATTTAGATCTTCATAGAATTTATTGCATTGTGTATAATAGAATACATGACTCTAGGAGAGATGATGTTATTTATGGACTTCTGCAGTATTCGAGAAAGCGAGTTGTACTGCTTATTTCAACTCATTTTCTAGAAAAATAAAAAAAATATCATTTAGAAACATGAGGCTCAAATATTTAAAGCATGGGTAACAATAGTTTCTATGACCACCAAGGATTATGGTAGAGTAGTAGAGGATTTTCCTTCCTTCATCAGCGCGGCCTTGGGTTCAAGTTCTTTTTATGGAATAGTTTTAAAACTTGATAGGAGGAGTTTTGCCATTAACAATGGTTCTGTCTTCGAATCGAATTATTCAGATATTAGTAATGAAGAAATTATTAATGCTTTAACATTTGGTGGTTAATTTTTTTTATAGTAATAATTTGTTGGGGTTCTATATGTACATGGGCAAATGATGATTTGGTATTGTTTGGCCCTCTTATTGTTGTTCTTCTTTAGCTTTGATAAGTGCCTTGTCTTGTGGACATTATTGGTTAGTGACGTATGGATTACATTCGAGTGTGAACTACAAGGGGTCAAATAATCATAATTAGTACCAACAATGTGGTATAATGCCGCTGCTTGTTGGAGTCGCTGTTGTTCGTCTCTTTCACACCCTTTCTCTTCCGATACTATCAACTTAAACATCTATTGTTATGTATTTTAGAATTTGATTTCTTTTAATGGAAAATATAATTTATTAATATTTAAATGCTTAAATATTACATTTTGTCCCTTTAGTTTGTGCTTTCATAGTTACTGATTTTACTGAAAAAAATAAAAAAACACACCACCAAACATCTCAAGCACAATGTTGTAGATGCCCTTGCAATCCTCGTCATTTTTTGTGTGTAGTGTGTGGTATGTCATGGATTGAGTTAGATGTGTGTACGAGAGAGAGAGAGAGAGAGAGAGAGAGAGGAAGAAAAGATGCGGTTTCTTTTAAGAGCTAAAAAGGTATAATGCCGTGGCTAGGGGTGTAGAAAACCCAACAAGGTTTGGAGTATTCATAATCAATTTGATTAAGAAAAGAGAAAAACTTGAGTTCGAACTTAATCTTGCGCTTCAATTGAGCTTTATATGATATTTAATTAATAGCTCGTTCGTAATTTAGTGAGTGAATTTCGAGTTCGGATAAAAGTTTGTTTCGAGTTCGAGTGTATTTGATTTATCATCGATTTAGTAGCAGATAATTTAAACTCGTTTGAAGTTCGTTTTATAATCAAATTAAGTTTACTATTTATTTAATTAAAATAAATAGCTTACCTATTAATCTTTAAAAGATGTTTAAGTCAGCTCTTTTACATATCGAGTTAAACTCTTATGAAGAACATTGAGCTACACGCTCATGTACACTCCCTAAATGTGACTACAATTACAGTCCTTTGGCATCAACATATGATTTGTCAACTTTCAAAATTCTATTCCAACTGAATTAATAAAAGAGGTAAAAAATAAGATAAAAACACTATGTGTATATTTTTTAGATTGAAAGTGAGAGAATGAAAACTCGATAAATTGAGTAACGAAGAAACATATTTTCCTGAAAGTTCTTCACATTGAATATGTAGGCTTAATACATACCAATCTTTCTGAACTTGTTTATTTTTTTCTTGCCACCCCTTGAACTTGTAAAAAAACGTAATTTTTAATGGCTTGTTTGCTGACATGGAAATTTTCAGAAAAAATATCAGAAAATTGCAATGTTAGCAGATAAGTCCTTTAAAAATACGTTTTTATATGTTTAAAGGATAATTAATTACTATGCAAAGTTCAGGGGTAACAAGAAAAAATCAAACAAGTTTAAGGGGATCCTATGCATTATGCCGAATATGTAATTTGTTAAATTGAACTGCTAAAATCAAACATGAATATATTCTTGTTAAGCTCGATTATGGGCCGAGTGAAATGATGAATGATTTCTTGCTATGCTACATGGTGAGGTTGAGTAATTTAGTTGGTAAATACCCATATCTAAAACTGAGAGATCTTAGGTTAAAACCTCAAGAACATCTAGATTTTTTATGATTATTATGAGTATTGGTCTTCCCCTTTGTGAGACCAATAATGAATAAATAAAGGATTAGTGATTACTTAAAAAATGATTTCTTGCTATGTAGTTTCATGTCACTTAAACTTTATCCTTTTCTTTTTTCTTATTGTAAAAAAAGGAAAGAAGACGACCAATTATGATAGCAATTTCTGTTGGGTGACAAATGAGTCTTTCTTTGCCGCAAAATTTTTGAAGAGTCACAATAAAGTTTGATATGAGCCAAAACTCATCATCATAATACCATTCTAAGATATAATTATCAGAGGGGAAATTTTTGTCTAAAAGCATTCTAAGAGTAAACAAGAATTTCTCTGATAAGAAAAATTCTTGCCTATTTTTGGTGCATGTCCTAACATATTTACCAAATAAATTGACAAGTGACGTGGATTAATGGACATTATTTTGACCAAACAAAATGAAAAATTCTTGTCTACTCTTGATGCATGTCTCAATACATACACCAAATAAATTAACAAGTGAAATGTGTATTAATTTATTTTGTGCATATATTGGGACATGCACAAGAATAAGTAAGAATTTTCCTTATCAGATACCTAACTAGACGCATCCAAATTTTGTCCTGTTAACAAGACATGGAAGCCTAGGAATTACCCGCTTCATTGGGTCTCGTCTCGTGTGTTGAAAGCATGTTGTGAGAATACCACCCTTTGAAAGATAGCAACCACTCGAAGGTAACAAACAAACCCCCCCCCCCCCCCCCCCCATTTTAGGGGTTGGGGTGGGATTGCGTTGTGTATGAGAGATGCATAGCGTAGCTAGCTTTATTTGTAACATATGACATGAAAATGTTGGCAACACCATGGATTTCCACTCACCATCTTTTCTCAAACGCGTTGTTCAAAAAGCCAATTCCTTCGCTTTCAATTCATGGCCAGGAAAGGAAAGCGAAGGAATTGGCTTTTGAACAACTCGTTAGACCAATTTTCTCTACTTGGTCTAAGACTTGGCATTACCAAATACAATGATTTTCTCTTAGGACGTTAGAGAAAAAATTGTTTATGCTCTAACTTTCAAAATGGATAGCCACTCTAGAGACATTGAAATAGAAATAATGGAACTTTGGCAAAAAAAAAAAGAAATAGAAATAATGGAACAACCTTGAAGACCAAGTTATTTTTTTTGTTAAATTGATGATATACCACAATTTTATAGTGCTAATTATTATTTTTTATTTTTATTATATAAATATGAAATTGATGATTAAAAATATATATTCTAAATTAATTTAATCAAAACTACACAGTGGTATTGATATTTGATATCATGCAATGCTTTAATCTGTTGTAAGAACATAAAGTGTTATAGGCGTGCTTGTACAAAACCTCAAGACGCTCGTCAAAGTAGGGATATGAGTTTTCGGTTAGGGATATTCGATGTGAAGTTTGAAAGTTTGATTCGGTATTGATAAAGATGGCTCTTTTTTCTCAGTAGAGCTATACGGTGGCATAGCCTAAATTTTAGTGAGTTACTGGTAGAAAAATGGATCCGTCTATAAGGGGTTATAGGTCGAATTTAGCTTACTCAAGATATGAGTACCGTATGATGAATCTAGTTTAATTAGAAGTATGAGTACTAATTATGATGCAGTATGTGTTGCCCCTAGTCTAATGCAACGCACCAAAAGCGTTGGATTATGAGTTTTGTATTAGAGAACATACAATGCAATTTTGATGGCCACTTTCACTGGCATTGCGCATTACTATTCTCTAAATCTCAAACAATGTTCTAATGTAAATCTTATTGACAAAGATGGCTCGCATTGCATTAGAATAGTGTTAATTTATTGTTTAATGCGCTCTAAAGTAATTTAATTTTCCGGCTATTTTTTTTTCTAATGTCAACCTTGTCTACCTCTCAATCTCAAACAATGTTTTTCTTTTATTTATCCCCAATTTTTCAATTTCCATTTGCGATAATGAGCTTGATGACCAATTGGACCATAGCTCATCCCTGCATATAAGCATGCTCTTTCCATTCTAAGAGCTGTGTGTCTTCGGTCAAAAGAAAACTACTTTTAAGGGTTTATTGATTTTAGATTAGTGGTTCTTTAACAGTTTGAGATTTTTGATAGAAAAAGGAATTATTACTGAGCTTAATATTGTTATAGTTACTTTTATTAATTAAAAGGTCTGCAGAATGGGTTGCTCATTCCTTTGCTCGAACTTTTAATTCATGGCCAGGCAAAATATTGCAGTGAAATCCGCCCTCATTTGTTTATGTTGGTGATTATTTAGAGTATTGCAATGTCTTAGTTTCAAAAAATAATAAAAATTAAAGTATTATATTTTTCTTGGTATTTTTTGATAAGTCGTCGTGATTGGAGTTTATTTTTTTTATAGTTAATTAAAGTATAATATTATATCAATAATTTTTCTAAAAAAATTATGTCAATAGTTGGTTTAACTAGAACTTTAAAATGCTCATAGCTGTCTATACATATAATATATACGTGTATAAAAGTTAAGTGATAATTTATATTATATTAAAAAGTATGAATATTAAAAAAAAAAAGAAAAAGTCAAAACTATTTTTTTATTTAAAATTTTAATTTAACCCATTAAAATTTTAAAATTTTTGATTTTCTCACATTACTCTTTTAATTTTATTCACGCCGGCTTTAATACAAGTATGAATGTTGGATATGGAAATTATTGTCAAAATCGCTCTAATATGCAAATAAATCAGAATATTATGGATTTTTGTATGTTAAAGAAACATATATAATTCGACATTCCAAAAAAGATATCATATCATAGAGAAACGATGAACATGGGGTTTAATGTAAATTTAATGCTTATTCAATCAATAGCAACCTCACTTAAAATTTATTTATTTTTTGTGAGAACTTGGATTTCAGGTTGAATGTTAGGACATTTTCATTGATGGTTCAATAGGGAATCCAATGATCCTTTTTTGATCCAACAGGAGAAAACTATTGCTTGGGATGATTCAAGTTGTCTTGAACCATCTCATATTTTTTTTGTTGATTTTGAGGAAGAGAAAAAAAAGAGGTTTAATAAAAAGTGAAGTAATAATGAGTCGTAAATTAGAGTCCAATGATATTCTAAAGCATTAAAAAAATGTTTAATAAAAAATTATTTAATTTACATATAAACAAACTTTTGAATAAGAATTTACAGAGTCACAAAGCTCAGTTTCGAAATTTTAACCCATACTATCCAAAATTTCAAGCATACGGTCCAATAAATAAAAATTACAAATACACGAATTTGTTTATACATTGTTTTTTTATTTATATGTTGATTAAATTTTATTTATAAATAAATATAAATAAAAATAAAGAATATATAAATAAATCTGTGTGTTTGTAGTTATTTAAATTTAAATATAAACATATATAAATAAATATAAATAAAAATTCGTAAATTAAAAATTATAACTATATAGATGAAATATTATAAAATTTATTTATAATAAATATACTTAATCCATAGGAAGCAAATTTTTTTTTTTGGTTTATGAGATAATTATCACTAAATAGAATTTCTTTTGTCAGTAAAAGGGAAGCCGGGGGCTACCGGTAGTAACGTACCTCTGCTAGACGTGATTATGCAGACAAATAATTCCTACTGTGAAATGTTGCTTTGTTCAATGGTGATCGAAAGAGACTCACCACAACACCAATTAAAAAATGACGTTAACCTATTGACCCACAAATATTCAAATTCAACCGAAAAAACTAATATATCTCAAACTTAAATAAAAGACACTGAAACAGTACTTATTTTCGCCGAACATCTATTAGGAGGTCACTTAATAGAATTTTGATGGATCAGATCCAGGTCCAAATCATTAAATATGCCTTTAATCTTGCTATTCTACGTGGAAAGCAACGTCATTTTTTTTTCTTTCTTTTTCCGTCCTGTGCAAACTTTTTGCTCTGAATTATAGAGTGCACTTCACTGCAAGAAATTGAAAGAAGACACGTCATGCATTGATAATAGACACGTTATACATATTTTTATTATAGGCATCTCATAACGACAAATGGCAAAAAATATGATTTTTTTTTAGAAAAGCTTGTTTTTAGTAGTTTTTCGGGCAAAAAATATGATTTTTTTTATAAAATCTCATTCTCCATTGTTTAGCTACGTCTAATTTAATTTAATAAGCAGAACAATTAAGTTAGATAAACTGTGTTTTATCAGGTCGAAATAGATAGAGAATAAGATGTCTTTGCTAAAAAAAATAACTTGATTGGTTGGTCTCTTAATATGATAAATAAAAATATGTAGTTTATTATTCAAGTTTCATAATTTTCTAATTTCTTCACTAAGTTTTATTTTTTATGCACTGAATCCTTTTAACTGGTTTTGTATGCTGAATTTTATTATTATTGACCATCATTGACAATAATATTTTAGGCTTAATAACATTAGAATGCTTGACTCTCTTACGTATGTAACTTTTCAACATTTTCATTTTTATACCCAACTTTTATATAAACACATCAGTTATAATTTCCGTTAATTTTTCGTTAGGTCCAATCCGTTAACATAAAAAATATTATAAGAATAAATATAAATATTCAAAATTAGAAATATAAATGCAAAAAACTTGAGCTAGGTATTAGGATTTCCAATATGAAAATGGATGATATATTTAACAAAATGAAATGAGTTGAATAGAGATTTGCATTGTCTTTAATTGAATTTTTATTTTAATAAGTCAAATATTTTTTGATTCAATTAACGAACAAAAATGATAATCCTAATTACAAAATTATTAAAATAAAAAATAAACCATTATGTATATCAAATTAAATAGACATAGATCCAAAAAAAATTAAACCGAACATTATTGTTTTTTTATTCTTTTTGAAGAATCTAAAGGTTTTATTAATATTATCTGAGTCGTCAAAACTAAACCAAACATTATTGTTTGTGTTGGTCATCATCGGTTCGGTTCAACTCTCATTCAACTCTATTCGTTCAATTCAGTTGTAGGTGGAGACTGATTCCGTTGAGTTATGAGTATCTAACGACATTTTATTTAGAAGAATTATAATTAAAAGAGGAGTCCTAATTAGAGAAGGATTAAAAGACTTTTTTTACGAGAATCCTATATATAGTTTAGGAGTCTATATACAAATCTCTATAAATAGGATGTTAGGTCAAACTTAGGCTAGACAGTTATGCACCACAGAAACACTCCAACCTTTCTAATATAGAGAGAGTGGTGTGTAAAAAGATAGAAAATAGGGTTTGCCCCTCACAGAGCAAGAAAAGATGATGGGAAAATTTAATATTTATCCTAAAATAAAATTAAGATTTTGATAAATATCACTAATTTTTTTAAAAAACACCAGATAAAATAAACTGAATTTGACAAACGTTATTTTCGCAAAAAAATGCTATATTTTAGTGAGAAATTGATTTTTCCACGAAAAAAGATAAAAAAATAAAACTTTGATCTCTCAAAAGGTCTCCGATGGTCTTCAAATGTATCAAAATCACAATTTTTGTAGATCAAATGTCTCCAAATCACAAGTTCTTTATACAATTTTTGTAATTTTTTCGATGTCTCGAAATGTCTCCATAAAAGATTTTACAATTTTTTTAATTAGAACTTTAGTTTAATTTAGATGGGTTTTAAAAATGTTCAAATTTAACAATTTTTTACAAAAAAAATAATTCAATAAATTTTGTGTAATATATATTTCTTAAATTAAGTTTAATTATTTATATATTATTAATTTTGTTTTATTTAGCAAAAATTAATTTTGTGTTCAAGTTTCCAAAATGTATCTGCAAGTCTCCAAATATATCAATTCCTGCATAAAATCAATATAATTCAAAAAAATCAACCAAAGTCAATAAAAACAACCTAAACAAACACAATTAAATCTTTTCTCATTTTTAAAAATAATAAAACAATTTTAAAAAAATAAAAGGTAGCAACTAGGGTTCCATTCACTCCAGTGCTGCCAGCACACAACGCCATCGCCTCATTCGCTCTAGTCCCGCTAGCCCACCGCGCCGCCGCTTCCTTTTCTCCAGTCCCGCCACCTCCTTCACTACACTCATCACAGATTGACGAGGAGACAAACCAAACTAGAGGGAGACATATCAGCGAAGACGTGAATAGAGAGAATAAAAATAGACAAGCAAACGACGCGACGAAGACAGATCGAGCCGAGACGGATGAGGGAATGAAGAAAGAACCGAGAGAGGAGAGAGAATCGAGACAAAGAGAGAAAGAGAGAGAAACAAAACAGGTGAGGAGCGCGCGAAGAAAGGAGGAGAAGGAGTGACGAAGGGCGGCGACGATTGGCTGACCTAGGGTTTCAGATTGCTAGGGTTTAGGGCTATTAGGGTTTCAAGAGGGACGAAATTGAGAGAGGAGAGGAGAAGAGAGAAATGAGAGTGTGGTAGAGGATAAGAGAGAGATAAATGATGAGAGAGAAAAAATTGACAAAATGAGACGAGAAATTGACTTTTATCTGACTGAATGTGGTTTTTTTCAACTAAAGAATTAAGATTATGGTATTTAAAAAACTAAACATTAAAAAAGTTGATATTTTAATAATTAAAAAACTAGTATTTCTATTTGTCAAAATCAAAGGGTTTATACTGGCGTTTGGCATAATTAGCACAAAGATGATAGCTTTTCTTCCCCACCAAAATCCTGACTTTGTTATGATCTTCATGGGGCTTTTAAATTGCAGAATAATCTTGCATCCTTAGCCTAACAAGCTTGTGGAATGTTTGTGACACTTTGCATTTATACTTCTACCTGTGACATTTCCTGCGCTTCAAGAGGTAAGTACCTTGACCAGTTCTATTGATTATAATCAATATTTAATTATTGGTTTATTATTGTTTTGCTAATCTGATACCTTAATTAATTTATATATTTATATTAAATTGATTTATTACAACTATTTCATTTTTTTATAAATTATAATAAAGATACTACGGTCCCTACTTTCTCCTTGCGTAGGCCAGACAACTAGTTATTGACTATTAAAATTTTGTACAATTAGAATATATTAGACGAAAGCAATCAAAAAGTACATGATAATTGGAAACTAGAAAAATGAAGGGAGAGACATTATGGAAGCTAATTAAGTAGTCAGACCAGAATTAATTAGCATCAAGTGAGTGTGAGTATGATTATGAAGAAAGAAGAGGATCCTTCTTGTTCATTGGAGATGCTTTATGCGTTTTTTTCCTTCTTATACCAGATATGATTATGGAAGATCTACTTTGATTGCAAACTAGGTATACAAGAAGCCTTTATTGAGAGATTTGGCATCATTATGTACTCCTCTTTCTTATATCAAAATGCAATTTTGAGTTGTTTGTCATCTTTGATGAATAAATAAATAAATTATTGATTTCCATGTTGTAATAATGAAGAACATGTATGCCAGATGGGCATAAAAAATATGAGTGATTAAGGCAATATAAACTCTCTTGTTCACCATAAAGGAAGAACAATCCTGAGATATTTTCATGAACTTATGATTTGGTCTGAAAATTAATCATGTTTGTCTATAATGTTCCGTGCAATTTTAACACTTCTACATAAAAAATTATTTTGCACTGATTACTTGTTCCTTAGGAGGAGATTGACCAATAATTTAAAGGAGCAATACACATGTTACTTATTGAAGGAATCTAGCTACCGGTTTAACATATAAACAATATATAATAGTAGGTTCGAGTTACTTACCTCGATTCATGTGGAAGCTCGACCCAGCCAGCAGTGGAAGATAAAAGTCAGGATCGGTTCTACGTTGGTCTCGCGAGCAAACCATTGTCGGGTTGGCGACGAGAGTGCTCGTCTGTTTCGCAGCCTAGATGCCACGCGAATCGGGACAGTCAACAGACGAAGGACAAGTAGAGAGAGAGGTACAACATGGAGGAAGAAACTTTCTCTTCTTCCTTTCCTCCCTCTCTCTCACGTTTGTGTGGGATGGAAGAATGGAATAACTCCCATTCTTTCATGCTTAATATATAAGCATCCAAAT
>CAODLS013496379.1:0-11234 GCA_948243855.1 Flueggea neowawraea | reverse complement strand
AATACAAGATGACATTTCCTACTGTTTCAAAGGTTGCACTCCAAGTACTAGCCGTTCCAGCCTCTACCGTGGCGGTTGAACAAACTTTTAGTAGTGGAGGCAACATTTTAGATTCTAAGAGATCGATATTAGCTCCCGAGGCGTTGGAAGCTCAAGTTTGTGTTGATGATTGGTAGATGGCAATTCAAAGGACTCAAGACCAACTCCATTCATCATCATTCGAATGTGAGGAGTTATTTGATACCGCTTCCACAACAAACACTTCCGACTCCAACGACGAGAGTTAGTTTAGTTTTTTTCTTTTTTTACTTATATTTTAATTTATCATGTATTATTAATTGTTGTATAATTATATTATATAATTAAATACGGTATTGTAACCACGGTATTCCTCCGCTACAAGTGAGGGCATCTAATAAAATTTAATGAGTTTTTTTTTTTCTAATTTTGTTTAAAATTATGTGATGTAATTACTAATAGAATAGTTAATTTGTTTAAAAATTATTAAAAAAATCTTTGGACTAAAATGTATTATTGGTATTATAGTTAATTATTGAATATAACAAAATTTACAAACCAATTGACGGGATAAAATAACAGATTAAAAACAAAATTTTGAAAAAAAAAAGAAAACAAGAAATCGAACCGAAACCGAACCGAAACCGGACCAAACTGTGAAAATCACGGTTCGGTTCCGGTTCTCACATTTGACAAAATGGAACTGTCGGTTCCGGAACCGACAACACCCCTACTTGTAGGTGTGAGCCGAGAATCAACGTATTAGTAATTGGCCTTGTTGGATTGAGCCGTAATCAATCATCGAGTTATAGTGGATTGGAAAAATCCTAAGTGAGGAACTTAGGTAGTAGACATAGACAAAGTTGGCCAAACAACTCTAAATCTTGGTGTTTATTTTCTCTCTTCCTTACTCTCTCAAGTCCAAAAGCAAGACCGAATTCCACCCAACATAAAATTCATTCATATGGTACTACTGACATTTAATGATCACAAACCAATTAATGTTAATGGAAAGAGATTGAGGATTTATATGAGGCCCACCAAAGGAACTACTTGGCACCCCAAGTAGTTCCAATGCATACGTATGAAATGATGTTAAAATACTTTTCATCTGCAACAAACTATGAATATCTTTTAGTAATGCATTTGTCTTTCATGTTTACATTGAATAAAAGCACATAGGAGCGATTTATACTATGCTTTCATGATCATATACTCAATAATCATGCTTATATATTTATGTCCACTGACTTTTCTTGTCTCATGCCTAAAATTGGAGCCGTGCATTCAAGAAAAAAGCAAAAGCAAGAAAAGTTGGGAAATAGAGAAGTATTCTTAACTCTCTTCCTTTTACTTTTAATACTTAATTTTGAAAATTGAACTTTTCCCTTTGTTCATTGCTTTTGTTAGGGATGATCCGGACTTATTTTGTCGAACATTAGGGACAATGTAAAAAATAAGTGTGGGGAAGGGGTTTATTGAATGTTTGTGTTATGATTAGATGCTTAATTGCTTATATGTCTTTGCTTGTATGTTGATTTTGCTTAAAAATACTTGAAATATTTGCTTGAATTGTGCTTTATTTTTTTTTAAAGAATGCATCAAACCTGAGAAGAATAAATTTGGATTGAATTGGTCAGAGAAATTTTGTAGTGTGTTAGCATGCTTTTAACATGATTAATTAAAGCATAAATGTTGTTTGTTAGTTACTGGAACCTTAATTTGGCATTTTTAGGTTGCAAGGTTAGGAGTTTATTTATCAACGACTTTAGTCTATTAATGGTGGCATAAAAGAGGTTTGCAAACTTGTTGCTAATTTGGTTGATGCAAATATGCTTAAATGATTAAATTATTTTTAAAAACATTTAGAGTAGACTTAGCTATTATCAAAGTGAAATGTGCTTATATTGAAAGTTTGAAATGGTTAAGCTTCCCTTTTGAGGGAAAACCTAAACTAGGATAAGTGCATGGGGCCCCAACCTTGAGGTGAAACGATAAATACCCTCTGTGGATAAGTGTAATCACAGAGACCCTTAATTCGCTAACTTGTTTGTAACACCCAAAATGAGAAGGAAGTGATTAAAAGGAAAATGTAATGAACAAAATTTGAAAGAAATCACTTATAATTGAAAAGATGAATCAATGATGCCAAGTTTGATATAAAACAAAGGAAAATCTCATTTGAACTTGGCAATAAGGGAGATAAGCTTTAAAGATGCTAATTGTTACGACCTGTTTTCGGATCATGATCGGTGTACAAAGTGGACCGTTTGTGGAAACCCAGCCCATCTCGCACAAGCCTCAGAGTACTCAGAAACTCTACCCAATCATTCATTTTAATAATTATCCAGTATAACAGATATTCAAATCGCATAAATATAACAGAAGTGTTACCAAATCGAAGTATAAAGAATATATATATATAGACACACACACACATATAAATAACCATTCAAATTTGTTATACAAACATAAACCAAATCGTGAAACCCAAACCCTCGGTGTGGAGCACCTAACCAACCATACCAACTAAAACTCGATCAAAGGGCTATCACTTCTAAACTAACGACCCCACTAAACGCGGAAGCTGAATTATCTGAAAATGTTAAAGGAGGGTGAGAAAACTCAGTGAGGAATGATGCTCTAGAATGCCTATGGGGCCTCACATAAACTGTTTTAAAAATATTTAGAAAACTTTCACATGCAACATATACAGGTACATGCATATTCACTCGATATACATACTAGTATAGTTCGAAAACATTTCGAAAAATATTTCACAACCAGAGCAGACAACATACAAATAGACAAAATCTATAACAGACAGAGGAGCAGACAACAGATGCAACATACTATACCGATTCATATTATCCAGAATGTACATAATTTTATACATAAATATTTTATTTTCTTATTCAGAATTTTATACATATCTGATAATCACTGGTCATACACCCATATTATATTGATACTGCGCTGGCCAGACCAGATCTCTAACAGAGAATCAACAACCTTAAGAGTCTCAATGGTACTCAACTCAGGAAGGCCAAATAGCTGACAGCCTTATGGGCCCCAAATAGTACCCAACACTTTAAGGGTCTCAAGGCTGTGACAGACAGACATAACTAATTAGAGGGTATACCCGCAAGCATTGCAGTCCTCAGGCTCCAGCAAAATATACCTCGCCAGTCAACAGTACAATATACTACAGAGGAATGAGCAATAATACAGACTCAACAGATTTATTATACCTGGTATAATATAATAGAAGACAATAGCTGCTATGGCATATAATACCAGACAAAGGCCCTTAGGCGTAGTATAACAGATAATAGTATCAGACATATATAAGTGTGGACTATGCCGCCAAAATCAGACAGAAATATGTGGCATTGGCCACCAGATCAGACAAATCTCGTGTGTCTGCGCGATACACAAAAGTCCACATTTTTGTGCCTTGGGACTCAGGCTTAACAGAGCATTGGTATACCAAATGCCACGTTACCTCATAGCTAGGTCTTCAGAGTTAGAGTCAGAGTAATATATATATATATATATATATATATATATATATATATATATATGTATGTATGTATGTTTGTATGTATATGTATATACGTACTTATACATATAAATATATTTACAAATACATATAATTGTATATACCTATACATGTACATATATCAACAGAAACAGATAATACACATTATATATATAGTGCGATATTTAAGTTATCAAACATAGTGCAAAGTATTTAGCAGATAGAGTATATACCAGATGAAGCTTATATTATCATAATATATAATAAAATATATAATAGATGGTCATGTAACAGAGTTCATTTCTAGACGGTATATGTAATTATACTTACATATCAGAAGCAGATGCTAAGTGTGGTTATTAATTACACAATTCAATTTGTTATTTCTAGACTGTTATTAAACCAATTTTAGATTCATACCAGACATATCAAAAACATATAATGTTCAGAAGACACAACTTATGTGTCTAAAGTCGACTCGCACTCACTGGGATGCCGAGCCAATACTCCAAATCACAGTCCACTGGTGAATGGTTGATCGCCTTGAAAGTTAAACAGAGCTGACAACATAAATAGTTTACAACATACTTAGAAAGGGCAATTGTGACATTACAGAAGTTTGATTAATGCAAATGCAAAAAACTCAATACAATGTCGAAAATCCTATTTCAACTGAATGCTTAATCCTTTCATCGATTCTCCAACCTTACCAATTACCCATAATGACTATCATCAATTTCCTAAAAACAAATCTAACATCCTTTTCAATAATAAAACAAAAAATCCTCAAGAACTCATATGTTGAAATTCGGATTTCTATGAACCCTTGAACAAACGACATCCATTCTTTGAATCCCACATAGATTCACGTTTAACTAAGCCCTCCTAGCTAGATATATCAAAAATAACTTCAGATTTGGAAGGGAAATCACCAAAACCCAAAACCCTAGTTCAATAACAAACCCATTTCGTCCAAACTCAAAAACCTCCAAAACCAAAGCTAAATCCTTATACCCTGGACCTCAAACAATCATAAGCAACCATCCTTCAACTTCCATTTCAACAAAAATCAACAAATCCGACTCGAATTTACCAAACCGTCACCAACCAGACCCATTTATGAACAACCTCAAATATTTACAAATCATACTAAATCTAAGTGTATCTAGCTTCATTCTACTAGGATCTAACATCCTACAACACCCATTTTGATAGAATGAAATAGATTAGAAAACCTAGGTCAAATCAGACCCAAACGAGATTCAGAAGTTAAAGCATGAATGAGTGGAAAGAAGGGATTAAAATAGAAATCTTACCTCATAAAATGGAAAGGATTCAATGACAGACCAGGAGAAGTGAAGAGAGACGGATTGAGAGAGTTTGGAAGTGTTTTGGTATGGAAATGACGGACAAAAGATCGGGGAAGGGGTATTTATAAACCTTCGGATCGACACGTAACGTTCCATCAATTTTGGAATAGAAACATAGCCATATAAGAGGTAGTCCTGCGTGCACAAATTAGCTTACAATGTTCGCAGACTTGCGTTCCAGGAACCCAAAAAAATTCAGATCTAAGATCAACGTATGTTGCACATCATCTACGCACGTAGAAGAAGTTCAACGTGCACAGATCCCTACACAGCGTGCATAGACGGCGTTCAACAACTCTCGGTTCCACCCATAAAAAGATCTACGTGCGCAGAACCCTTACAACGCACATAAATGACTTGAATCCCCACAAATTATTCCCAGATGAAGAACAACGTGCATACTACATGTACAAGGCACGTAGATGGCTCAAGTTGCTCACGGTTCAAGTCCAGATGACCAATAGCAGATGCTTATCAACGCACACGAATGGCCTTAGGCATGTTCATGGTCTATCTCAATGAAGATCAACATGCATAGAAGCCGTTCAAATTGTGTTATTGAGCTACAACTCACCTTATCAAGAGCAAAACCGCATCCCACACTTGAAATTTTAATTCCCATCATTGTCGGGGCCTAACAACTCCTCAAATCTTGCAATTCATTATCTTGAAATGAATGTGAACATTTCCAACACCTTAACATCATCTCATACATTCGAGATCAAATTTTCAAATGAACTGACGTCATTCGAAATCAAATGTTGTTCCACTAGAGACTTTGTTGGAACTGATCAGGACACTACAGGGAAATTTCATCAGAACGGACATGGTATTACACTAATATACTAGGAAATACACTAATATACTAGGAAACTTGATGGATGAACTATTGAATTTGCCACTTATAAATGCCAAGGTTTGGTTCTTGTAAGTGATGAATACCATTGTATTGATTTCTTAATCATTTTACTAGCATAGTAGTATAATACTTTTCTTCTTCAATTCAAATTGTATTCTTTTCCCGGGATTGGGATTGGTTTGCTTTGGGATAAGCAAATAAGCAAGTGTGGGGGAGTTTGATTTATGATAAATTTACATGTTGATTCAAGCATAAATGGATAGCATTTTTACCCTATGTGTACGTAATCATCGAAAAATTTATACACTTTTTATATTTTGTGTAGGGTGAATCAGAATGCATAGAATGTGAGAGAAAAGTGATGAAAAACGCATGCAAATCGCGTTTAAAGAGAAGTTATAATGATGGAAAAAAGTGGAAGAAAAATTAGCTTAAAACGCAAAATGGTTGTCACCATACCTTACTCCATAGCCTTGGCGAAGCACCACACCCAGAGTCCATGGTCGTGGTGCAATCCCATATTGTGCACCACGATTCCAGAAGTGAGTCATGGTCATGGCATGTGGCCAAAATTATTCCAAACTGTGGCCAACAAAGCCTCCATGATAGTGACCAAAGGCCACGGCCATGGTGCAACACCACGAATTGCACCACGGTTCCAAACAAAGGGATACAGTTATGGCCTCTGAAGGCATGCCCAAATTGAAGAGGGAGAAATTGACGGGAAAGTTGAAGGCTTTGGGGACCAAGGCACAATTAAATGGAATTTTTGACAGAATTAATTGGAGGTCTTGTGGTCATGTGAGGGGTATAAATACTCATTTTACTTACTTTTTTAGACATCTTTTATCATTCCACAAAAAAAGATTCTCTTTGCTCTTCCATTTTCTAGATAGAATGTTAGGTTAGGGTTTAGACAAAAAGAGAAAAAGCTCTTGAAAGATCCAAAGATTCCTTTTAAAAAAGGCTTGGAGAGGCTTCCTCCACATCAATTACTCTTCTTTCTCTTTGCATTTATATTCGGTGACAATGTTTCATTTTTATTTTTATTATTGTATTTCATTTTTCATTAACATGGTAGCTTAAATATATTGTTAGGACTTAGAGATGTAGACTGTTGATGACTATTTGCTTATGAATGAATGTGTATTGTGTTTTAAGTTCTAGATTTTGTGTTGTGCCTTAGATTTGATTCAATGACTTGTTTTGAATGCCTATTGTTGTGCTTGATCACCATGATGATATTTTTGATAAGTCTAGATGAAGGATGAAAAGATAAAGTCTAGACTAGGACAACAAGCATTGAACTTGCCTAGTTTAGGATATAAATTCTATGTAGGTAAGGTGTTCGATGAAATTCCTAAAAGTCTTAAAAGTTTAGTTTAGTTAGGTTTAACCGAAAGGATTGGCCTAATAAATGTAGACATTGCTTAAATGAACTCGAAAGAGACTTTATGTAAGTAAAGTGGAGAGAACACTCAAAATTTCAAAACCCCATTCCTTAATATAGCAAATAGGAGTCTTAGTTGAAATCTCTAGAGTCCTAATGCCTTTATATTTATTGGTTATTTCAAATAAATTTTTGATTTTCAATTGCTTGTTTTTATTAATTTTGTGTTGCTTAATCAAAAATACCAAAATCAAATCATGGAATTTATTTCTTTCTTTTCACGAATAGATCACATTTAGTACTCGTTTATTGTGGATTCGATACCCTAGGAATACTCCAGAGGTTAAACCTACATCAACAATCGTACATTTGTGGTGACTCGATCTCTAACCTTTCCATAAATGATTAACTTATTATTGACCCCAAACCTCTGAATTGCCTTCAACTTTGAGCACCAAAATACCCTCAACCTAAAAATCTTGTAATTCTTGAATTACAAAGTCATCAAAACTTTTAAAGAAGCCACACCATCTCAAAACCATCATACCATACTGTAATGACCATTATGGTCAGGTTCAGTCTTACCATATAATTGATAGTTAACCATGATTTGTAATGGAGACTTATGGTTTTGGGATTGAATAGAATCATTAGACTCAAGTTACATTGTGAAAGCATTTGAAAACTAATTAAACTATCAGTTTGATGCACTTTTGGTGAATATAGTCGAATAAGATGTTGGAGATTGAACTTGATTTTGTTGGGGTCAAAGTGGAGTAAAAATGTTCTTACAAAACATGGTTTTTAGGTGATGGACGTGAACCCATAAGACGAGAGCCTTAACTATCTGAGGCCTAAAATCACAAAAAAGGGTGAATTTTGACTACTTTTCTGCAAAGTTGATGCACAATGCACGTCCCCCTCGGATGACATGCGTCAACCCGATGAAAAGCCATTTAAAACCCTTTCTCACTTATCATAAATTTATTAGAACCCCACTTAAACACTTCCTCTTCCTGGACATGCCATGAGAAGCCATTATATGCTAGAAAACACCTTCAACAACAACAATATTCATAAATTTTGACATTTCCAATCGAGAATGAAACCTTGTCAATCCTCTACCAACTCCTTACTAATATCCAACAAGAAGTTGTTGTTGAAAGGTTGAGACTTCGGATTGGAAATCGAAAGTGAGGGAGTAGGAACAAGTTTAGGAATCATTGGAGGTGCTAAATCTATCTCTTTAAAAGTGTTTAGATTGCGATTGAATGGAAAAAATGTTGGCTTTAAATCTGTTTTAATTAGACTCAATGTTGTGGGTTTAAAGAGTTTGAAAGGTGCTAGCTTTAACTTGATTTCATGTGAAATATGTTGACTTTGATGTGTTTTTAACAAGATTAGGTGGTGTTTTTTTATTTTTTAATGATTAGATATCTTTTAGTATGAAAAATTTGTAAGAAATTTCGAATCTTGGTGCTTGAAATGTGATGAACATGTTACACAATGTGCGTCGTCCATAACAGACGCATGTCACCTTTAAACTTAAGAAAGCACGTTAGGCAAGAGGGACACACATCCACCCTCTGTCACGACCCATTCCCGGGACCATGACCGGCGTACGAGGCGGACCGTCTATGGAAGCCCAACCCATCCTGCACAAGCCTTCCAAAGAATCATAATTTCTACCCATCATTTAATTTTCCAAAAACATTTATTGGAAAAACATTTTATAATTTAAAATAATTTATATATAACTCCATATATAAATATATACCAAATGTATACAAATCATATACTCTGGTAAAACCAAATACAGTAAATATATCAGAGTAGACATACAACCCAACACCCCACAGTAATCTGGTACGGAGCTTTAACAAAATCAAAGAAGCTCGAACAATAGGCATCACTAACCAAAATGACTCCTCACGGGTGTCCAAGATGTGGAATAAATGCCGAAGCCAAAATCTGTGCACCTGGAAGATAAAATTATCCATAACAGAAAATAAAATGGGGGTTAATCCCAATGGGAAATAACACTCCAGAGCACCTCATACGTGCCTCACAGAGTCTATTTTGAAAACAGTTCGCAAATACCGCAAGCAGTATTCATAAGTATATATAAATATACACGTTATATAATAATAGCCTTTCGAAAACTATTTCAAAACCATTTGCAACCAAAGCAAACAACATGCACAAAGGCGTATTAAAATTATTTAAGATTTTAAATCAACATTTTCATTTCAAAACATATACAAGCGATATGAGACTAAGCAAGCGTGATATGGTCTCTGTCAAATATCACGAAATGTGTGGACCATCCATAGTGATGAGGACCCGCCTCTATCATAAACAAATCATGTGCATGATCGGGACAACATGGCTACCGTCAACCCTGGTAGCTGGGCTATATCAGACATTGGTATACCAAAGGTTGCATACCCTGTAGCACAGGTGTCCCCATATCGAAAACCAAATTGTACTAACATATAGTACAAAATCATATCATCCACTCCAACATTTAAAATCATATCAAAGATATATAATACATATATATCATTTCAAATCCAAAACCGATTATTACACAAATAACCAGTTTTATCTCAGCCAATCCTTTAGATTAGTCATTTTCAGATAAAATCCAACACATAAAAAACAAGTAAATAGAGTTCGAGACACATCTAATGTGTCTGAAGCTGCTATTCACTCACCTGACAATCCAAGACAAAGCATCGGTGACTGATATCGCTGGCAAGAATAGGAAGCTGTATATAATCAAACATGACAAATATCACAATGTTTTACTGTGGCAAATACCAAATGCATGATATGCAAATGCACATGTAGACTCTCGAAGTCGCCCAAAATATAATCAGAAAGTGAATCTATCATTTTTTAGTCAAAATCCAAAATCTACGTTAAATTACAGTTTGATCATCGACCGATGTAAAATTACCTTTTAGTCTCTGAGACTCGACAATTCATGAAACTGTTTCCGAGGTATCTTGAGATTACAGACTCATAATTCATAAGTCTGAATCCCCAAATTCGACCCTGAACTCTCAGAAATCGCGAATTTATCCTGAACTCGTAAAATTACAAGTCAGTCCCTATGATCCCAAAAATCATATTTATCCTCAAAGTCTCTAAAATTCACAATTCTAACTACAACATAAACTATTTGCAAAAATGCCCTAATTCTGCTGCGCGGGAAAATATTTGCAAAAAAGCCAAAATTGCCTTCCGCTCTCTACCCGTTACAATCAAATGCGCATTCCCACTCAAATTCGTCCCCTAAACGTGAATTTGAACTCAGATTTCACAAACAATCAACACATTTCCCACAATTTGGCAAAAGCCAAACCAAACCCTAGCTTCTCCAAAAACATACCAAATCTCTTGATTCAAAGCTTAAATCACGTTCCAACAAGTCCCCTAACAATTATTCTAACATCCTCTAACATCAGCTAACTAAGAATCATGAGAAATCAGAATCTATGTATTTTTGGACAAATGCTTGCATGTATGAATCAAAGCTCAAAATGGTGTTTAAATGGAAGAAAAGGAGTTGGGCTTATCTCAAAAGTGGACTAGGGACGTTAGGGAACCAATGTGGAGAGATTCAGACGAGTTGAGAGAGTTTTGAGTGAGAAATTGAGAGAAAAGTGACGGAATGGCTTGTTTCGGCCCATTTTAAGCATTGTTGACCACAGGCAACGTACGTCATGTGTAGTGACAACGTACGTTGTGGTGATGCACGACGTACGTCGTGACCCTCTAACATACGTAGTGATGCTTCCAGTAGCTGCAGGTTTTGAATAAAACACACCTCAACGTACATCATAGTTAGACAACGTACGTTGGTCATCCTCGTCCCAGATAACGTACGTCTTACCTATATAACGTACATTATGCTGCTTTTCCAGACAACGTACGTCTTGCACAACGTTCTATGTACGTTGTTTACTCTCCCATCACATACTCTATGTCTCACGTTTTCCCACATGCATCGAACTTCCCTCAAGGTTCGATGACACCTAATTCTCGACA
>CAODLS013496241.1:0-14125 GCA_948243855.1 Flueggea neowawraea | reverse complement strand
TAATTCATTTAAACCAGATTATTCAGTTCTATAACATTGAAAGTTGTACAATCACATATATTCAAGTTATTCACTACATATATTAGAACTAACGAGAACTGCTCAGTCAATCCTAAATAGCAGTATATTATTTCAGTCAATTAATCAACTGGTTGTTATCAATCAATTAACAGAAATAATAATAAAAGAACTAGAGCACAAAAATTGAATAAATAGTCAAAATACTCAATAACATATAAAAACATAAGTCTGACAACATAATTGATCAAACCTTGAAAGTACCTGGACTAGAGAATTATTTAGCTACTCATAATAAGAACAAACTTACAAAATAATGAGGACAAGAGTTGTAGGGCATCCTGCCCCTTTACTGTAATGAAAAGGCTCCTGAATAATGATTTGAGGAGAGTATTTATATGCGTTCTTCTCAAAACCTAATCCTAATAGAATTCCTAAAATAATAATAATAATGAAAATATATTGTTCCAGCAGAAAATAATCATAAAAAGCCTTCAATCGAGTCCAACAAGCTTTATTCCCAAGGCTCATAATGTCAGAGATGCAACCCAATGCAAATAATTCAGACCAAGTTTCACACCCTGTATGGCATGGTCATGCCATAACACAGTTAATGCCAAAATGCACAAAAACAACACCAAATCTTCACATTTCACCAACCATTCATCTAGAAAACCAAAGAAGCAAACAAGACATAAAAATGCATGAATAATAACAATTTATAATTCAAAACAAACATAAAATGCAACATAAAATATGAATGAAATGCAACCTATCAACTGAGCTGACGAGGACAAGCCTTCCAGCAGGAGGAGACAACAAGCACCATTTCACTGCAATAATCTTGATTTAATTTTACAGACCACTAGATCCTAGTCCTTCACCCTTAGAGATCTACGAGAAAGTGGTATCCCTAAATATTTAATAGGTAGATGCTCAGTTTTACATCCCATAAGATGTATTGCTTGCTGTAAATAACCATCATTAGTACCAATGGAAACCATAGAGCTTTTATGGAAGTTAATATTGGGTCCAAATAAGAGTTCAAACCACCACAAAAGTCACCTGTTATTACAAAGGACATATAGGTGAGCAGGCAAAAAAAGTAAGGTGTCATCTGTTGAACCAAGTTTGGTTAACATGAAAATTCCTTCTAAGTTTTGATGATTTTAACAAAATATTCAAAACACTTAAGCAATGGACATTATATAACCCTCTAAACATATAGCACAAAGATCAATGCACATTCTACTTGATGCTACACCTGCTGATCATATTACAGAACTTTTGGGTTTTTTTACAAATACAACAAGTCAGTAGTACTTTAGACAAGATACGTAAACCTGTTACACTTTGGAAACAGAATGCTCCAGAAGTATGCAATGCTTGTTGAGCTCTATTCAAGACACATTGTATTAACGAAGAACATTTTGGATTGGAAGAACCACTATACAACGCAAGTTGTAGATCATACAAGACACGTAGTCAAAATTATGATCAAATTTGAAGAAGACTTGCAAAACAACGTCAGTGGGATGTTAAATACCAACACAAGGAACATATAAGAATAAAGGATCACCTTTGAAGACATGGATCTATGCACATTACATGGAATGTAAAGCACGTTGGAGAAGATAAGCTCAACATCTTACAAAGACGGCAGTACGCTCTTTGAGATTCAAAATTTGAATATTCTCTGACAGGTCACGTGAAGAATCAAAGATGTGATTTTTAAATATGTCAATGCATGTAGAAGGATGAAGAGGCTATGATCAATGCACACAGAGGCATGATCAAAGTGTTAATTTTAGTGCCTTAGTCCAATCAGTTATGTACATTGTCATTCATTTTATCATTTAATAAATAGTCATTTCATTTTATATCTTTGAAATATTGTATGTTTTGTGAAGATAAAATTCTCTATGAATAGTTTATTCTTTCTTATGTTATCAAGTATGTGACTTGATAGTAAAACCATAAGGTAAATAGAATACTATTCTAAATGTCCCTAATAGATTATTACCATGGGAATGATAATAAACTCAGGTTAGTATATTGCTAAGAGAATAGTCATGTTTTACTGATTATGAACATGGGATGTCACTTAGAATATAGATGCATGTTGGGCAACATGTATTGGACTGACCCGCTATGAAGCACATCATGGAGTAATGTCACAAGTAGCTTTCATGCAATTGTGATGTTTGAGTCATCTGATTGAAACTCAATATTGACTCCTACCTGATGAATCACATGTTTTGGCTTAGTCAAATGTTATCCATAACAGGGTAACAATAAAGGCTATGATTGGATATGTCATGAATATTGTAGAATAGTGATATTGAGAGTGATGAATTTGTTTCTCTTAAGAAGAGTGATATCTCTAGGCCACATGATGAGTAGAATTGATGGAATGTATGCATACTCAAATGATTGATAAAGGGTAATCAATGTCATTTGTTTTATCAATCTACTTGGGATCAAGAAACAATATAAGGTTGACATGTGACCATGCCTTATGCTTAAATGAGATATTGTGAGACAAAAGGACTAAATATCAAATTGTTAAAGGTTAAGTTAGAACTCTGAAACCATTCAATTTTGGGTTGCCGTAATGTATTACTAGATACCACTTATGGGCTTTAGGCTTGAAGGGTTTGGGACAAAGCTCATTGCCAATTTCGAATGAGCTTATTGGGTCACACAATAGAGCGAATTGGATTGGATTACAAATATTCACTCTTGTGGTGTTTGAATTATTGAGATAATTAATTTGATTAATTATTAATAATTCAAGATTTTGTAATTTATATCTTAAATATGATATAAGATATAATACATTAATGTAATGGGTTTTTGTTATAAATTGCATCTTATTAAGATAAATATTTTGTGGACATATTATTATGTAAGACATAATAAATTTGACCCATATATTTTAATAAGGGATTAATTTATTTAATGATAGTGTATCATGTAATTAAAAGTCCAATGACATTAATAAACCTATGAAGAATTTCGTTATACACTCCTATTTTTTAGAAAAAATTCTGCATACTCCTATTTTTTAGGAGTCATAATTAGTGCACATGATTAATTAGAAATAATGTGGGACAAGAAAGACTAACCTTAGTGCACCTATTTTGGGGTTTCCATATGTCTATAAATAGGAGCACACCCTTGTCATATTCTTCATGGTTTGGCCGAATTTGTGAGTGACACAATTAAAGGAGCGAAAATTATTTGTGAGAAAATAGAATAGAGATTCTTGGTGCTAGTAAACAAAGCCAATTCTCCAAAGTTTGTTCGTGTGGATGCCTTCAGACACTTTCGCGCAAAGGCAACGTGAGAGATAGGGGATTTGGCCTTGACTAAAAGCAACATCAATACTCCATTCAGTCAGTCGTTCGAGCTTGGATTTAAGGTAAATTCACTAACCCTTCTTGTGTATGTTTATGCGCATGGATCCTTGGTGGAATTCTAGGATAAATTTTTTATTATTTCTGCGGCGTTATATCCTTATGAATGTCATAAATCATTTACGAATTCCAAAACAAAGCACATAATAGTGACACAAGGCATGTAGCAGTTGGTGACATTCTAGGCAGTAGACACTGATACAAAAGCAATGCACGTAGAAGGAGAACAAGTCACGCAGTATTGCTATGGAATATTACACTATGCACGTAGAAAGGAATCGATGCACATAACATAGACTAACGTCACTCAAATTAGAATTATTTCTTTCTCTCACGACGGCTACTTTGGAGATTGCAAGAAATATTTCTTAGAGCCTGCCTATAAATAGAGTTGTCCTGAATAGAAGAAATTAGAGAGACTTTTAAAGAGTGTGCCCAAGCTTTGCTACATTAATTATTGACTTTCTCTCTCATCTAATTTCTCAATTTTCTTATACTTAGCTTTGATTTGCATTTTAGTAACTAGGTTGGTGTGAGTTAGTGTTTACATATTTGGGAATCCTCTTGTAATCAAGATTTGGTGTTAAAGCTTGAGGGTAGTATATGTTTGCTTGTTGAAGTCTTAAAAACAAGAGTGGTTGCTAGTGAGCCTAGGAAAACTAGTGCTGGTTTTCTTGTTTTGTCTAGAAAACAAGTGTGTAGAAGGTTACTTGCGAGCCTGTAAAACAAGGATGTGTAATGATTTGCCTCTACCCGCAAGTGAGGAAGATTTAGTGGATTGAAACTCTTTAGTGATCTAGAGAAGTGGACGTAGGTCAAAGAGGACCAAACCATTATAAATCGAGGACTTTTATCTTATATCCCTTCATCTCTTTACTGTTATCAAGTTTATTTATTGTGGTTGTGTATTGGACTTAATTTCTGTTTGTTTTTTAACATATTGTGCAAAAGTTTTTAAGAAGCTTTCAAATTTTCAATTTAAATCCAATTCACCCCCTCTTAGATTGCCATACTAGTATCATAATTGGTATTAGAGCTTGAATGCATTTATTTAAGGTTTAATCACCTTAAATGTTAGGTCCAAAATGGCATCCATGAGAGATATGCCAAGATATGAAGGTCTATCTATTAATAGAGCTCCTTTCTTTGATGGTAGTGAATATGTGTACTAGAAGACCAGAATGATGGTGTTTCTCAAATGTGAATCTAAGGAGGTTTGGGATGCAGTATAAAATGGTCCATATGTGCCCAAGAAAATAGTAGATGGAGTCAAATCTCTCAAACCAAAGTCATAATAGACAGACTATGATAAAAAATGGTTTTCTACAACAACAAAGTAATGCACATTTTGTTTTGTGCAATTAGCATGACTCAATTCAACAAAGTTTAGCAATGCTCCACTGCTCATGAGATTTAGAGAACTTTGGAGATATCCTATGAAGGGACATCACAAGTGAAGGAGAGCAAAGTGTCACTCCTTGTTCATAAGTATGACTTGTTTAAAATGAAAGAAGAATAAGGCATACAAGAGATGTTTGATAGGTTCAATGACATTTTAAATAGGCTAAAATCACTTAGAAATGCTTACTCCAATTCCGAGCTTGTGAGAAAGATCTTAAGAGCTTTGCCAAAGTCTTAAGCTTCAAAGAAAGATGCAATCTTGAAAGATAAAGATCTCAACTCATTGCCTTTAGAGGAATTGCTAGGTTCCCTTCTTACACATGAGATGGACTTGAATGAAGAAGAAGAACAAGCACCAAAAAGTGATAGAAGAAGAGGAATGGCTCCAAAGTCTAAGATTGTTGAGGAAACTGACGATGAAGATGAAGAGAGTGAAGATGAAGAGATAGCCATGTATGCTAGAAGGTTCAAGAGGTTTATGAGGTAGAAAAAGTCTTGGAAGAGGAGAAAAGATCAAGTTTCAAGAGAAGAACCAAAGAAAGAGTTCAAAAAGGACTCTAAGAAGGACAACTCGATCATTTGTTACAAGTGTGACTAACCTGGCCATGTAAAGCAAGAATTTCCTCTTGCCAAAAAATTCTCCAAATACTCCAAGAAGAAGAAAGGAAAAGGCAATGAAGGCTGCTTGGAGAGATAGTGATGAATCAAGCTTGGATGAGGAAGATGAAGTAGAAGAAATGACCAACTTGTGTTTTGTGGCAAAGGAAGATGAATCCTTAAGTGTTGAGGAAGATGGTGTATGCATGAGAGAAAAGGCCAAGGAGAATGTGTGGTATCTAGATAATGAATGCTCTCATCACATGACAGGAGATAAGGCCATGTTTTCACACATTTCATTTAAAAATGGAGGCTAAGTAACATTTCAAGATAATGACAAAAGTAAAATAGTATGTAAAGGTAAGGTTTGTAAGTCTCCTAACCTAACCATTGATGGTGGCTTACTTGTTGATGATTTAAAGCACAACTTGCTAACTATTAGTCAATCTTGTGATAAAAAATACAAAGTTGTATTTGAACCTACTAGATTTATGTTATATGATGATCATAATGCTACTTTGTTTGTTGGAGTAAGGCATAATAACATATATATTGTTGATTTGCTTGACTATAAAGCCTTCAATGAAAAATGACCAGTTGTTGTAAATAATGATTCTTGGTTATGGCATAAGAGGTTAGGAAATGCTAGTATGCATATGATCTCTAAATTGAGCAAGCATGATTTAGTTAAAGGATTGCCCAAGCTCCAATATGAGAAAGATCTAGTATGTGATGCACGTGTCATGGGAAAGCATTGAAAGTCTTCATTTCATAGCAAGAACAATATTCTACATCTATACCATTAGAATTGTTGCATTTGGATTTTTCTTGGTCCCATGAGCACTTTGAGTCTATGATGTAAGGCTTATTGTTTGTCATTGTTGATGATTTCTCTAGATTCACGTGGTTGTTCTTTCTTGCACATAAGAATAAAGCATTTCATGCATTTGTGTCATATAGAAAAAAGGTTCAAAATGAAAAAAGGGTATGATATCTATTCTATTAGAAATGATAGAGGATGTGAGTTTACATTTGAGACATTTGAGCCCTATTGTGAGGAGAATGGTATTGGTCATGAATTTTCTACTCCGAGGAACCCTCAACAAAATGGTGTTATGGAAAGAAAAAATAGGACCTTGAAAGAAATGGCTAGGACCATACTTGGTGAAAACAACCTCCCTAAGTACTTTTCGGCCGAGGAGGTTAATACCTCATGTTATATAGTGAATAGAGCATATATCCGATCTATACTAAAAAAGACTCATTATGAGTTGTGGAAAGGAATGCAGCCCTTAAGGCTTGTCTTCTATTGTTGTGGACATTTGGATGGAAGTGTTATGTCCACAACAATGGAAAACAAGCCTTAAGAAATTTTAATTGTAAATCTAATGAGGTCATATTTCTTGGATATTCATTCATAAGTAAAGCTTATAGAGTTTATAACAAAAAGGCTTGAAAAGGTTGAAGAGTTAATTCGTATTATAATTGATGAAACTAACAACTTTATTACTAGAATTTTGGATGATGATGATATTAGCCTAGGTATTGGAGACAAGTTAAAAAATTTAGAGTTGAATGACAAAGATGACGACTCAACACCGCAACGAAAAGATGAAGTTAAAGTTGAGGAACCTGAAAGAACAATAATCATACTAGAAAGGGGGTTTGAATTGTGTGGTGTTTTGGCTTTGAATCTTTTTTAGTTTTGGCACATAAATAAAGTAAAGGCAGCAAGGAACACAGAGGATTTATAGTAAATCGACCTAACACTTGCCTACGTCCACTACCTAAGTATCACCATTTAGGATTTCCACTAACTTCAATCACTTGTTACATCTTTCACTTTCAAGATAAGTGAGAACTCTTATAATTCTTGAATCCAGTTTAAGAATAAACCAACCTAGGATCTATCCTTGATCTCAACCTCTCAAACTCTCTGATTTGAACAAAATAAATCACTCACCAACCAATTAGAAGAAGGATACAAACTTCTACAAATAGAAATTAAGAGCAAGTACACTTATATCGCAAAAAACAATGATTAAAGGTAGATTTGGGATTCCAAATGGTTGTGGATGTGTTGTTATGTATCCCTCCACTATTCTGAAGTTGTATTTATACCGATTGGAATTTTTCTAGCCATTGTGACTCAATTCTTTCCTATTGGAGTGTGAAATCAATCTTGATTTTCTTTCTTTTTCAGTACTTACTCGAGCAACAAAAAGTCTACTAGAGTAAATGTGGGTTTGATCTTTAGTGTTGACTTTTTGCACTTGACTTACTTGAGTAACACAAGTTTCTATTCGAGTAATCGAGCCTTTATGACTATTGGGCTTTGATTTTCTTCCATATCTGACTTGATTGCCTTTATTCCATACATCCCCAAAACCCGCTTAACTCGACTAACAAAAATGCTTACTCGAGTAACTTCTGTCTTCGAACACTTTGTTGGATTTCTAAACACGCTTATTCGAGTGACCCTCAATTCTACTCGAGTAACAAATAAAATAGTGCAACTTCTGGAACAACCACTTACTTGAGTAACGCCTAATACTGTGTTCGCATACTCGAGTAACCCTTAGACTTGCTTGAATTACTTTGTGATCTAGTGGCTCTCTGGACACTTCATTTAGTCAAGTAACTTCCTAGTTAGCTGAATAACTTTGCTGCTTGCTCAAGTGATTTGAATCTCCTAGAATATTTTGGGCATGCCACTTAATCGAGTAACTTCTTGCTTTGTAACTATTTCATTTCTCAAACACTTTCATCGTTTGACATCCTTGCTTTGTATCGCCTTTGGTTACCTTATTTACTAACATTTTTTCATCATCAAAATATGGTTAGATCTAAATGTGAACCACCCTTGGTTTAACAATCTCTCTTTTTTTGATGATGACAAAACATTAGAAGATTTATTAATCTCCCCCTAAGAATATGCCTATTTTGAAAAATCACAAAATGGAGAAAGTTGATCAGGGCATAAAGTCCTTGTCACTTGGGTTAGTCCAATAACATCAATAATCCAATATCATCAATAATATCATCATTATCATTTATTAACTCCAATTTGTCTTCCTTTTTTTGTCATAATAAAAAAGGTTGAATGTTATAGAAACCATTAATAAAAGACAATCTCATCAAGAAAATGAGAAGAACACAAAATAAAGACACAATAGCCATAATATAGAAGCATCCAATGCCAATAAACATAACCAAATTCTCCTAGAAATTCATATCCAAGTCATTAGGAGAAGAGAAAGTACACACCCAACAAGTGCAAATACCTAACAAGTTGGAATAGATCAAGGACACATCAGGCAAATAAAGTACAAGTGATACAAATGAGCATGTCGATCCATAGCTGAGCGGCAACAAGATATAGAGATCATGGCACATGAGCTGAAGTGGCAGATGAGGAGGAGCAACTAATCTTGTCCTAAATCTTGTGTACCAAGTCCAAAACCATCCCTAATACCTTCTCCATAGTGCCAGCCTTGGATTCCAAAGAAGAGACTTGATCCTTAAAGGCTTGAAATTCCCTTGCACTTATGTGAATAGTATCAGAAGCTTGAATATTAAGGGCACAAGGTTGCCTTCTACTATTTGAACTTGGCTGAACCCTATCAATTAGAGGGGGTATGCGAACATTTGAATCCACCAAAATGTCAATGTCACGCTGAACATGCGGTCCATAAATCCATCCTCTAGTTCTTGTATGTATCATCTTCATGTTGGCAATATTTACATTTGTGAACTTTCAATTATGGGGGACCATGATGTAGTCATGTCCTACAAGAGGAACATTGTACATCCTAAGAATTTTTGTAATCAAGACTCCTAAGGCATCCCTTCCTACTTTTAGTAAGTGTGGTAGCCCATTTTGTGGAGAAGCTTCTACTTTTTCTTCATCCATCTCATAATCAAAAAGGCATAATTCACTTGAACCTCTATGAACAAATACCACAATATCTCAATATCTATTTTCTCACATAATTTTGAGTATCTTTCTAGGAACAATGCTTTGATTGATTGCATAGTGCATCATTCTCAAGTTGTCCTGTAAATTGGTGGCTTCCATTCTAACAAATTCACCAACTTCAACTATGGCAATGTATCGAAGTAACTCATTCCCTTTGGCCAATGTGTACTTCTCCACTTGTTCAATCTCTTCATCTTTGGTGGCTTCACTATCGCTTTCTTCATCCCCTTTCTCAATATCATATCCCTTTTCGGTTGGTCGAATGCCTCCCATAAGAAGAGAGAACCACTCATATAAGTGTCTCTCTGATACCATCATGGTTTTTCCACAAACACGAGACCTCAAAACAATCCCCTCTTTCACTGATTTGTTCACTACATCCAAGTTGGCATATAATTCTCTAACGAAGTCTTCATAAATAACATCAGTATATCTCAACAATTCACTTAAGCCATATCTCCTAAACAATATCTCCAAGTCAAAATCTGCAACTCTAATATTAGGATAATAAAAAAATCATTGAAGGTATGAGATGTTATTTCTTTAATACCTTGTTGTAGATATCTTATGCTCTTAAAGAGATGAACCAAAGATGAAGAAGAGGAGCATCATCACTAGGAATAGAGTTGTATGGTGTCTGTGAAAAGGAGGTGGCCTGATTTTTTTTGAGGTAGATTTAGTTCTTTGGAGGTAAGGAGAGGGCAAGAATCACTATCTTGTTCCTCTAAATGTCTCTTGGTAGTTTGTGTGGTTCGTTTCTTGGGTTGTTGAGACATTTTGGGAAAAAAAATCAAAATGGGAAATGTTAGGGTTTCAAAGGTGGGTAGAATGGAATTTTGAGGATTTTTGGGTGTTTATGAAATGATTTGGTGGTGAAAATGTGTGTAATGGATGAGAAATTGATGAAGGATGGATGGGTTTTGTGTGGGTTTAACGATTGACTCAAGTGGGTTTGGAAATTTTGAGAGAAACGAAAGAGAGGTTCAATGGGTATGAAGGGAATAGGTAAGAGAAAAGTGGCAGAAATGGTGTTTAGAAACTAACATGATGCCCGGTTACTTGAGTAAGTAGAATTCTTACTCGAGTAAAAATGACTTTTACTCGCGTAAATCCCAAGCCTGCTATCGAGTAAGTCTCCATCCAGAACCACTTCTGTTGCCATCATTTACTCTAGTAAGTCCATTTCTTATTCGAGTAACTCCATACGCCAATTCCAAAATTCTCCCAAAAACCTCGTTCACTCGAGTGGGAATCCTAGTTACTCGAGTGAAATTTTCCAGAAACCAAAAAATTCCATATCCAACTTTCTTACTCGTGTAAGTCTCCATTTGAACAAGTAAAAAAACCCTGAAACCTAGAAACTTCCATTCATTCCACACCCAAAGACATACCATGATTACCTTTGAGCCTCATGCACTAAATTGGATCTTTTGTTGTATGTGAATGCAAATGAATCCAACAAAATAATGCACAAAAAATTGCAACAAATGGCATCAAAGATTATTCACATCACACATACTGAAATGAAGATAAATAGAATTAAAATTGATCATTCGCCCTAACAAACTTCAAACAAATATCGCCTTTTTGCACATGATCGCATACAAAATGATGTCTAATATCTCTATGCTTTGTTCTACTATGAAAAATGGATCTTTTGCTCAAATTAATAGCACTAGTATTGTCACAAAAAATAGGAACATTCTTAAGAATAATACTATAATCAAACGATTGGTTTTTAATCTATAAAACTTGGGCACAAGAGCTTCCAGCAGCCATATATTCAGCTTCGGCTGTGGATGCTGTAACTTTAGTTTGTTTCTTCCTATCCCAAGATATCAAACATGCAACTGAGAAATGACATGTACCACTAGTACTATTCCTATCTAATTTGCAAACACTATAATTCGCATCAGTATATGCAATCAAATTGAAATCAAGAGATGGAGGATACCATAAACTAGAATCAATAGTGCCAATCAAATACCAAAAAATCCTTTTGCAAGTAATCAAGTGAGATTCTTTTGTGTTTGATTGAAAACGAGCACACAAGAAAGTAGCAAACATAATATCCAGTCTAGAGGCGGTTAAATATAGTAAGGATCCGATCATACCTCTATAGAGTCGCTGGTCTACTGATTTTCCATCATCGTCCTTTTCAAGCTTCAAGGTGGATGACTGGTGTAGGCATTTCATTACTTCCATCCATCTTAAACGTTTTCAAAAAGTCTTTGATGTAATTGGTTTGATGAATAAAAATACCTTCTTAAAGTTCTCCCATCATACTCATTTCGAACTCTCTCTTCATAAGATCACAAAACGTTTAACACATAAAAGGGTTAGTAACACCAAAAACTATATCATCAACATACATAAATTTGGAAAAATAACATATCATCATTATGCCTTTTAGTAAAAGGGGTATTGTCTGCATGACCCCTTACGTAGCCATTTCGGATGAGGAATGTACTTTACCTTTCATACCATTCCACTGGTGCTTGCTTCAACCCGTAGAGTGCCTTGTTGAGCTTGAAGACATATTCCAGATGCTCATATTAATCCATTACATGGACAACATGCAAAATCCTTCTAAGTTTTGATGATTTAACAAAAAAGCTAAAAATTTAAAGCAAAACACGGTAATAAACTCCTAACACACACTAGTGATTTTGAACTCACGCTGAACTCAAGTAAGAATGGCAACTGCGCACGCTAACAAGTTATCAACGCACCCTGATTAAGCAATAATGTACCTTAGTGGCTACTATGGCTTACTGGAATGTCGATGCACATCACTAAGGCATGTTGATCTTGGAAGAATGCGCAAACATGCAAGAGTATACTTCATAGAAGAAGCAACTATGCATGGTAATGATCCAAAGGCTCGCGTTATTGAATCCAGAAGATTAATTATGCACCTAATAGAAGAAGCTACATGCGTAGATGATTCTTAAAGTCTACTGGAACTTTAGTTTGGTTGTTAAGGCACACTAATGGATGAAGAACTCGCGCTATTGGCTCTCAAGGCTTTCTAGAATATAACTTCGACTCACAAAGGCGTGCTGATGATGAATAGCACACACTGTAGAAGGAGGCTTCAAAGCTTTCTTGAAGAATCAAGTTGGTTGAATGCTAATGATTTCAAGAGCGCCCATTGTCGAGCAAAGGTGTAACCTTTGAAGGAAATTCATGAACGCACATTATGAAGTAAGAATGCGCATAGTCGAGGAGCCCTTCACAAACTTAGAAAACTGTTATACGCTCATCGGGAATTTAAAATTTGAATATTCCCTTCGTATGAGATTGTGTTAGAATCAAAGAGAAAGTTATGAGATTGATAAGGCACGTTACCGATCTTCAAGGCACGTTGAAGAACTTATCAAGGCATGTTGATGATCTTCAAGGCACACTATTAAGCGACACTTTCAATCCAGAAGCACTTGAACATCAGTAAAGCATGCTAATGACTTTTGACGCCCTTTGTTCATTGTCCGGGTACATAAATAGCTAGCGTTAATATTAAGAGCGCAAGTTAATGACAATGACATCATTAAAATCAGAATTTTGTGAGTCTCGCACAACGGTTCTTTTGGAGTTACAACAGATATTTTTGGGAGACTTTTTATAAATTGAGTCGTGCACAATAGAAAGACAATGAGAGAGATTTTTAGACATTGTGCCCAAGCTTAGCAAAATTGATTCTTAATTTTCTTTATCTTTAAGCAAACTTTGTTCTTGTACAAACTAAGCTTAGATTTACATTTTCATTCTTGATTTGTTGTGAGATCTTGATTACATATTTGTGAATCCACTGTATTCAAGCTTTGGTGTCAAAGCTTGAGGGAGAATAGGTTTACTTGTTGAAGCCTTGAAAAACATATATCAATGACATGCTTAAGAAGTATGGTATGGAGAATGTGAAGCCTGTTGTGACTCCTATGAGCTCAACCACCAAACTCACCAAAGATGAGCAAGGAAAAGAAGTTGATGAAAATATTTATCTAGGTATGATCGAATCATTGCTTTACCTTATAGTATGTAGACCAAATATCATATTTAGTGTATGTCTTTGTGCTAGATTTCAGTCATATCCTAGAGAGTCTCATATTACAGCTGTCAAAAGAATTTTTCTCTATTTGATTAGAACCAAGAATGTTGGCATTTGGTGTTAGTTTTGTGCCCTAGCCCAATCATGTAAACATTGTTATTTCAGTTTATTTAATAATAAAAAGGCATTTTATTTCTATGAAATATTATTTGTTTTATGAAGATAAAAATCCATGAATAGTTTATTCTTCTTTGTACCACCAAATACGTGACTTGATAGCAAAACCATAAAGATAAAAAAGGAATACTATTCTAAATGTCCCTAATCGATCATTATCATAGGAATGATAATGAATTAAAGATTAGTATGTTACTAAGTGGATAATCACGTTTTACTGATTATGGATATGAGATATTAACTTAGAACATAGATCCATGTTAGGGAACATGAATTGGACAGACCCGCTATGAAAGCACTTCAAGGAACGATGTCACAAAGTAGCTATCATGTAGTGGTATGTTTGAGTCCTCTGAGTGAAACTAACTATCGACTCCTACATGAGGAATCACATGTTTTGACTTAGTCAAATGTTATCCGTAATAGGGTAACAATAAAGGCTATGATTGGATATGTCATGAATCATGTAGAGGAGTGATAGTGAGA
>CAODLS013495224.1:0-22132 GCA_948243855.1 Flueggea neowawraea | reverse complement strand
GGTAATCATAGTGTCTTGCTAGAGACCACCTATGATTTATGGGCCCAAGGCCCATTGCCAACATTGAATAGACCTACAGAATCGCACACGATGAAAAACTAGGTTAAGGGTAATATCATCTTTTTACAGGGGCATTTATTTTATTGGATAAAATAATTTTGGGCCATATGAGGCCCACATGGGATGTGGATTTCGGCTTGGAATTTTTTTTATTAAATTATTTAATAATTATTTCCAACACAACACTCTCTTCTCTTCTCTTTTAGGTCTAGCCAATTTTGATAAGGGAAACAGAACCAAAACCCTTTCTCATTTCCTTCTAAAGCCTCTAAAACAAGTTATGGTTATGGTTTAAAGAAATAGAAATCATTCTCTTTCTGAAAAACCAAAATCGAATGCTTTAGGTTTCATAGGACAGATTTTGTTGTTGCTAGCACATCCCCTTTACCACATAGTTTTTGGGTGTATGTGAACGTAGAGAGGAGCAACGATTCACAATCCTTTTTCATTGGCATTAAGGCGGGGGAAAGGTACCTTAACTTTAGTTTTGGTATGGGCTCTATTGGTGTTAAACAATTCGGCACACATAGCTTGCAAGGAGAAGGTATAAAATTCTGAATCCTTATTTCTTTATTATTATGTTTTGATTATGGTTTCGTGAGTGTATCTTGGCTGGTTTTCGATGAAAATTGTTTGCTTTCGCTGTGTTAAAATTGTTTTTAACATATATCGAAACCCTACACACCCATCCTAGTACTACTCTCGCCCAAACACGTTTAACTTCGTAGTTCTGATGGGTTCTAGTGCATTAATTCTAGTATGATCGCACCCGCCAAGTTATGCGTGCTAAATCATTTTTTCCCTCTGGAAAAGCCATCCGTCTACCTCCTCAAGCAAAATTTTGTTTTTTTGCGGTGCTAATTCACGACATCTACGTCCTGGAAATCTAAAAAGAAGAAGAACAAGAAAGAAAACTTCAACAACAAGAAAAATGACCTTTAACGAAGAAGCGAGAGCTCGACCCGGTGACAAAAGGAGGGGTACAACACTAGGGCTTCCCAAGATGTCACCCATCCTAGTACTACTCTCACCCAAGAACATTTAACTTTGGATTTCTGATGGGATCCGCTGCATTAGTGCTGCTATGATCGCTCCTGCTAAGTTATGTGCGCTAAATTATTTTGTCCTTCCGGCAATGTGCTCAGTCTCCCTCCTCCACCAACCATTTGTTTTTGTGAGGCTCTAACTCTCGATATCTACCTCTTGGAAATCTAAAAATAAGAAGAACAAGAAAGAAAACTTCAACAACGAGAAAAATGACCTTTAATGAAGAAGCGAGAGCTCGATCTGGCGGTAAAAGGAGGGGTGCAACACGAGGACTTCCCAGGAGGTGACCCACTTTAGTACTACTCTCGCTCAAGAACATTTAACTTTGGAGTTCTGATGAGATCCGGTGCATTATTGCTGCTATGATCGCACCCGCTAAGTTATGCATGCTAAATCATTTTGTTACTCCGACAAAGTGCTCCGTCTCCCTCCTCAAGCAACCTTTTGTTTTCGTGCGGCTCCAACGAAGATGGAAAAATGATGGGTGCAACACGTGGACTTACGAGGAGTTCACCCATCCTCGTACTACTCTCGCTCAAGCACATTTAACTTTGGAGTTCTGATGGGATCCGGTGCATTTGTGCTGCTATGATCGCACGCGCCAAGTTATGCATGATAAATCATTTTGTCCCTGTCTCCCTCCTCAAGCAACCATTTGTTTTCGTGCAGCGCTAATTCTCGATATCTACGTCCTGAAAATATAGAAAGAAGAAGAACAAGAAAGCAAACTTCAACAACGAGAAAAATGAACTTTAACGAAGCAGCAGGAGCTTGACCCGGTGGTAAAAGGATGGGTGCAACACGAGGACTTCGCAGGAGGTCACCCATCCTAGTACTACTCTCGCCCAAGCACGTTTAACTTCAAAGTTCTGATGGGATTCGGTGCATTAGTGCTAGTATGATTGCACCAGCCAAGTTATGTGCAAAAATCGTTTTGTCCCTTACGGTAAGTGCTCCGTCTCCCTCTTTAAGCAACCTTTTGTTTTTATGCGGCACTAATTCTCTAGATCTTCGTCTTGGAAATATAAAAAGAAGAAGAACAACAAAGCAAACATCAACAACAACAAAAAATGACCTTTAACAAAGAAGCAAGAGCTCGACCTGGCATGAAAAAGAGTGGTGCAATACGAGGACTTCCAAGGAGGTCATCCATCCTAGTACTGCTCTCGTCCAACCACGATTAACTTTAGAGTTTTGATGAGATCCGGTGCATTAGGGATGCTATGATCGCACCCGCCAACTTATGCACGCTAATTCTTTTTGTCCCTTTGGCAAAGTACTCCTTCTCCCTCGTCAAGCAGCCTTTTGTTTTTGTGCGGCTCTAATTCACGGGATATATGTCCTGGAAATATGAAAAGAAGAAGAAGAAAGTAAGCTTCAACATTGAAAAAAAGACCTTTAATGAAGAAGCGATAGCTTGACCCGGCGGCAAAAAAGAGGGGTGCAACACGAGGACTTCGTAGGAGGTCACCCATCCTTGTACTACTCTCGCCGAAGCACGTTTAACTTCAGTGTTCTGATGGGATACGTTGCATTAGTGCTAGTATGATCGTACCCAACAAGTTATGCACTCTAAATCATTTTGTCCCTCCAGCAAAGTGCTATGTCTCCCTCCTCAAGCAACCTTTTGTTTTCGTGCAGCTCTAATGAAGAAGCGAGAGCTCGACCCAAGCACGTTTAACTTCGGAGTCCTAATGGGATTTGGTGCATTAGTGCTGCCATGATCGCACCAGCCAAGTTATGCGCGCTAAATCATTTTGTCCCTCCTGTAAATTGTTCTGTCTCCCTCCTCAAGCAACCTTTTTTTTTTGTGTGGTGCTAATTCATGAGATCTACGTCCTAGAAATCTAAAAAAAGAAGAACAAGAAAGGAAACTTCAACAACGAGAAAAACAACCTTTAATGAAGAAGCGAGAGCTCGACCCAGCGACAAAACGAGGGGTACAACATGAGGGCTTCCCAGGATGTCACCCATGCTAGAACTACTCTCACCCAAGCACGTTTAACTTCGGAGTTATAATGGGATCCGGTGCATTACTGCTGGTATGATCGCTCTAGCCAAGTTATGCATGCAATATCATTTTGTCCCTCCGGCAAAGCACTCCCTCTCCCTCATCAAGCAACCTTTTGTTTTTGTGTAGCACTCATTCACGAGATCTACGTCCTGGAAATATAAAGAGAAGAAGAACAGGAAAGAAAACTTAAAAAATGAGGAAAATGATGTTTAACGAAGAAGCAAGAACTCGACCCAGCGGTAAAAGGTTGGGAGCAACACGAAGACTTCTTAGGAGGTCACCCATCCTAGTACTACCCTCACCTAAGCACATTTAACTTTGAAGTTCTGATGGGATTCGGTGCATTAGTGCTGGTATAATCGCACCAGCCAAGTGATGCGCGCAAAATCATTTTGTCCCTCCGGTAAGGTGCTTCGTCTCCCTCCTCAAGCAACCTTTTGTTTTCGTGCGTTGTAATTCTCGAGATCTAAGTCCTGAAAATCTAAAAATCAGAAGAACAACAAAGTAAACTTCAAAAACAATAAAAAACGACCTTTAACGAAGTAGTGAGAGCTCGACACGGCGTAAAAAAGAAGGGTGCAACACGAGGACTTCAAGTAGGTCACCCATCCTAGTACTACTTTCGCCCAAACACGATTGACTTCGGAGTTCTGATGGGATCCGGTGCATTAGTGTTGCTATGATCAGACCCTCCAAGTTATACGCACTAAATGATTTTGTCCATTTGGTAAAGTGATCTTTCTCCCTCGTCAAGCAACCTTTTGTTTTCGTGCGGCGCTAATCCACGAGAACTATGTCCTGGAAATCTAAAAAGAAGAAGAACAAGAAAGTAAGCTTCAACATCGAAAAAACGACCTTTAATGAAGAAGCAACAGCTCGACCCGACGCCAAACGTTAGGGTGCAACAAGAGGACTTCCTGGGAGGTCACACATCATTGTACTACTATAGCCCAAGCATGATTAACTTCTGAGTTCTGATGGGATTCAGTTCATTAGTGTTGGTATGATCGCACCCACCAAGTTATGCGCGTTAAATCATTTTGTACCTCTGACAAAGCCCTCTGTCTACCTCCTCAAGCAAACTTTTGTTTTCGTGTGGCGGTAATTCACGAGATCTACGTCAACGAAATTTAAAAAGAGGAAGAATAAGAAAGCCAACTTGAACAACGAGAAAATCACCTTTAACGAAGAAAATAGAGCTCGACCCGGTGACAAAAGGAGTGGTACAACACGAGGGATTCCCAGGATGCCACCCATCCTAGTACTATTCTTACCCAAGCACGTTTAACTTCGGAGTTCTGATGGGATCCGATGCATTAGTGCTACTATGATCGCTCTCGCCAAGTTATGCGCGCTAAATCATTTTGTTCGTCTGGCAAAGTGCTCCGTCTCCCTCCTCAAGCGAACTTTTGTTTTCGTGCGACGCTAATTCTCAATATCTACGTCCTGGAAATCTAGAAAGAAGAAGAACAAGAAAGCAAACTTCAACAACGAGAAAAATGACCTTTCAAGAAGAAGTGAGAGCTCGACCCGGCGGTAAAAGGAGGGGTGCAACACGAGGACTTCTCCGAAGGTCACCCATCCTAGTACTACTCTCGCCCAAGCACGTTTAACTTCAAAGTTCTAATGGGATCCGATGCATTAGTGTTGGTATGACCGGACCAGCCAAGTTATGTGCGCAAAATCATTTTGTCCCTCATGGAAAGTGCTCTGTCTCCCTTCTTAAGCAACCTTTTGTTTTCGTGCGGCACTAATTCTCGAGATCTACGTCCTAAAAATCTAAAAAGAAGAAGAACAAGAAAGCAAACTTTAACAGCAACAAAAAACGACCTTTAACGAAGAAGCGAGAGCTCGACCTAGTAGAAAAAAGTAGGGTGCAACACGAGGACTTCCAAGGTGGTCACCCATCCCAGTACTAGTCTTGCCCAAGCACGATTAACTTCGGAGTTTGGATGGGATCCAATGCATTAGGGATGCTATGATCGCACCCGCTAAGTTATGCGCGCTAATTCATTTTGTCCCTCTGGCAAAGTGCTCCTTCTCCCTCGTCCAACAACCTTTTGTTTTCGTGCGGCGCTCATTCACAAGATCTATATCCAACAAATCTAAAAAGAAGAAGAACAAGAAAGTAAGCTTCAACATCGAAAAAAAGACCTTTAACGAAGAAACGAGAGCTCGACCTAGCGACAAAAGGAGGGGTGCAACACGAGGACTTCACAGGGGGTCACCCATCCTAGTACTACTCTCGTCGAAGCACGTTTAACTTCAAAATTCTGATGGGATCTAGTGCATTTGTACCGGTATGATCGCACCCGCTAAGTTATGCACGCTAAATAATTTTTTCCCTTCGGCAAAGTGCTCATTGTCCCTCCTCAAGCAACCTTTTGTTTCCGTGCGACGTTAATTCTCGATATCTACGTCCTTAAAATCTAAAAAGAAGAAGAACAAGAAAGCAAACTTCAACAACAACAAAAAATGACCTTTAATGAAGAAGTAGAAGCTCGACCCGACAACAAAAGGAGCGGTGCAACACGAACGCTTCCCAGGAGGTAACCCATCCTAGTACTACTCTCGCCCAAGCACGTTTAAGTTTAGAGTTCTGATGGGATCTGGTGCATTAGTGCTACTATAATCGCAACCGCCAAGTGATGCAGGGTAAATCATTTTGTCCCTCTGGGAAAGTGTTCTGTCTCCCTCCTCAAGCAACATTTTCCTTCGTGTGGCGCTAATTCTCGATATCTACATCCTGGAAATCTAGAAAGAAGAAGAAAAAGAAAGCAAACTTCAACAATGAGAAAAACGACATTTAACGAAGAAGCTAGAGCTTGAGCTGGGGGTAAAAGGAGGGGTGCAAAACAAGGACTTCCCAGGAGGTCACCCTATCAGTGTAAGCCCTAACCCCAATTCATTGTATATGTACCTCTTATTTTTGAAATAAAAATATGAGGCATTATTTTTATCATTCATTTATTTTTTGTGCATATATGGTTGATAAAATGTCCATGAATGAATATTCGACACTTGAGTTATCAAGGTTGAGGACATTGATAGTAGAACCTGGATGTGATAAATAATTTCATTCTAAACATCCCTAGTCAATTATAACCACGGGAGTGGAAATAAACTAAGACTAGTATGAGCTCTGTGCGATGATCATGTTCTACGGGTCATGGATATGGAATATCTATTAGAGTTCATAGATACAAAGTTTGGAACAAGTTATCTGGATACAATCCACTAATGAGAATACTGCATTGTGGCAATTCATTCTCATGCAATGCTTATATTTGAATCCTCAAACCTAAAATCACTATGGGGTTTTTGGTAATTTGTAGTATATTTTGACATATGCCTAACGTGGCCGTAATCGGTTGACAATTATGGGTATGATTGGGTATGCGGGGAGTCTTGCGAAGAAACATGAGTGAAGTGAAGGGATTGCCCCTCTCGTAAAGAGAGAAGATATCACCGGCTACTTGATTGGTAGAGATTGAGTAGTGTGTGTCCACGCCCAAATGAAACGATGAGAGACATCATTTATTTGACATCATCAATCTTACCAGATAGTCAAGAAAATGATTCAACAATAAATAAGGATGACTAGGTCAATGGCTTATGCTAATCAGGATATCGAGAGGCAAATGATCGTATAAGGTTGCATTAGGTCTTGTTAATGCCAATTAACATCTATTCAATTTGGGTAATCATAGTGTCTTACTAGAGACTACCTATGATTTATGGTCCCAATGCCCATTGCCAACATTGAATAGACCTACAGGATCGCACATGATCAAAAACTAGGTTAAGGGCAAAATTATCTTTTTACCGGGGAATTTATTTTATTGGATAAAATAATTTTTGGCCATATGAGGCCCACATGGGAGGCCCACATTGGATGTGGATTTCGGCTTGGAAAATTTTTTTATTAAATTATTTAATAATTAAATTTAAAAGAAGAAAAGACTGGAAGAGGTTGTGTTGAAAAAGGATTCTTAAAACTTAAACTAGTTTGGTCAAAATTGGACACTACATTTAATGAGTTTTTTCCAGTTTTTATGATAGTTTTCTAGCAGATATTGTGGTGTTTTGAGTGCCTAAAAACACTCATTTTTTGAGAACTTTAGGGTTTTTATTGAAGCAAAAATTTGGCTGCCCTATGTGTGCAAAACCGTGACCTTTTCCAACACAACACTCTATTCTCTTCTCGTCTAGGTCTAGCCGATTTTGAGAAGGGAAACAGAACCAAAACCATTTCTTATTTCTTTCTAAAGCTTCTAAACAAGTTTTGGTTATGGTTTAAAGAAAGAGAAATCATTCTCTTTGCCAAAAACCAAAACTGAATGCCTTAGGTTTCATAGGACAGATTTTGTTGTTGCTAGCACATCCCCTTTACCACATAGTTTTTGGGTGTGTGTGAATGTAGAGAGGAGTAGCGATTCACAATCCTTTTTCATTGGCATTAAGGCAGGGGAAAGGTACCTTAAATTTAGTTTCGGTACGGGCTCTATTGGTGTTAAACAATTCGGCACACATAGCTTGCAAGGAGAAGGTATAAAATTCTGCATCCTTATTTCTTTTTTATTATGTTTTGATTATGGTTTTCGTGAGTGTATCTTGGCTGGTTTTCGATGAAAATTGTTTGCTTCCGCTGTGTTAAAATTTTTCTTAACATATATCGAAACCTTACACACCCATCCTAGTACTACTCTCGCCAAACATGTTTAACTTCGGAGTTCTGATGGGATCCGGTGCATTAGCGCTAGTATGATCGCACCCGCCAAGTTATGCATGCTAAATCATTTTATCCCTCTGGCAAAGCCCTCCGTCTACCTCCTCAAGCAAAATTTTGTTTTTGTGTGGCACTAATTCATGAGATCTACGTGCTAGAAATCTAAAAAGAAGAAGAACAAGAAAGAAAATGATGGGATCCGAGGACTTACGAGGAGGTCACCCATCCTCGTACTACTCTTGCTCAAGCACATTTAACTTTGGAGTTCTGATGGGATCCGATGCATTTGTGCTGCTATGATCGCACCCGCCAAGTTATTCGTGCTAAATCATTTTATCCCTCCGACAAAGTGCTATGTCTCCCTCCTCAAGCAACCATTTGTTTTAGCGCGGGGCTGATTCTCGATATCTACATCCTAGAAATATGGAAAGAAGAAGAACAAGAAAGCAATCTTCAACAACGAGAAAAACAAACTTTAACGAAGCACCGAGAGCTCGACTCGGCGGTAAAAGGGTGGGTGCAACACGAGGACTTCGAAGGAGGTCACCCATCCTAGTACTACTCTCGGCCATGCACGTTTAACTTCAAAGTTCTAATGGGATTCAGTGCATTAGTGCTGGTATTATTGCACCAGCCAAGTTATGCATGCAAAAATTGTTTTGTCCCTCACGGAAAGTACTCTGTCTCCCTCCTTAACCAACCTTTTGTTTTTGTGCGGCACTTATTCTCGAGATCTTCATCCGAGAAATCTAAAAAGAAGAAGAACAACAAAGCAAAATTCAACAACAACAAAAAACGACCTTTAACGAAGAAGCGAACACTCGATCTGGCATCAAAAAGAGGGTTGCAACACGATGACTACCAAGGAGGTCACCCATCCTAGTACTATTATCATCCAACCACGATTAAATTTAGAGTTCTGATGAGATCCGGTGCATTAGGGATGCTATAATTGCACCCGCCAAGTTATGCGTGCTAATTCTTTTTGTCCCCTTGGCAAAGTGCTCCTTCTCCCTCGTCAAGCAACCTTTTGTTTTCGTGCGACGCTAATTCACGAGATCTATGTCCTATAAATCTAAAAAGAAGAAGAAGAAAGTAAGCTTTAACATCGAAAAGATGACCTTTAACGAAGAAGCGAGAGCTCGACCCGGCGGAAAAATGAGGGGTGCAACATGAGGACTTACGAGGAGGTCACCCATCCTCCTACAACTCTGGCCTAAGCACATTTAACTTCAAAGTTCTGATGGGATCATTTAACTTTGAAGTTCTGATGGTATGATCGCACACGACAAGTTATTCGCGCTAAATCAATTTGTCGCTCCGACAACGTTGTCTGTCTCCCTCCTCAAGCAACCTTTTGTTTTCGTGCTGTGCTAATTCTCGAGATCTTCTTCCTGGAAATCTAAAAAGAGGAAGAACAAGAAAACAAACTTCAACAACGAAAAAAATGACCTTTAACGATGAAGCGAGAGCTTGACCTGGTGGCAAAAGGAGGTGTGAAACACGAGGACTTCCCAGGATGTCACCAATCCTAGTACTACTCACGCCCAAGAACGTTTAACTTCGGAGTTCTAATGGGATCCGATGCATTAGTGTTGTTATGATCGCACCTGCCATGTTATGTGCGCTATATCATTTTGTTCCATCGACAAAGTGCTCCGTCTCCCTCCTCAAGTATCCCTTTGTTTTAGTGCGACGCCAATTCTCTAGATCTACTTCCTGGAAATCTAAAAAGAAGAAGAACAGGAAAGAAAACTGCAACAACAAGAAAAATGACCTTTAATAAAGAATGCGAGAGCTCGACCAAGCAAAAAAATGAAGGGTAGAACACGAGGAGTTCCCATAAGGTGACTCATCCTTGTATTGTTGTAGCCCAAGAATGCTTAACTTCAGAGTTCTGATGGAATCTGGTGCATTAGTGCTGGTATGATCGCATCTGCCAAGTTATGCTCGCTAAATCATTTTGACCCTCCGATAAAGCACTCAGTCTCCCCCCTCAAGCAACCTTTGGTTTTCGTGGTGCGCTAATTCTTGAGATCGACGTCCTCGAAATCTAAATAGAAGAAGAACAAAAAAGCAAACATCAACAACAAAAAAAATGACCTTTAACGAAGAAGTGAAGTGAGAGCTCGACCCGACGAAAAAAGTAGGGGTGCAGCACGCGGACTTCTCAGAAGGTCAACGAACCTAGAACTGCTCTCGCCCAAGCACATTTAACTTCGGAGTTCTTATGGGATCCGATGCATTACTGCTGGTATGATTGAAACATCCAAGTCATGCGGCGTAAATCATTTTGTCCCAACGGCAAGGGGCTACTACTCCCTCCTCAAGCAACCTTTTGTTTTCATTCGGTGTTAATTCTCGAGATCTAAGGCCTGCAAATCTAAAAAGAAGAAGATTAAGAAAGAAAACTTCAACAACAAAAAAAATGACTTTAGACAAAGAAGCGTGAGCTCGACCCAGCAGAAACGGAGGGAGGCAACACGAGGACTTCCCAGGAGGTCACCCATCCTAGTACTACTCCCGCCCAAGCATGTTTAACTTTGGAGCTCCAATGGGATCCGGTGCATTAGCGTTTGTATGATTGCACACACCAAGTTATGCGCGCAAAATCATTTTGTCTCTCAGGCAAAGTGCACAGTCTCCCTCATCAAGCAACATTTTGTTTTCATGCGGCAGTAATTAACGAGATCTACATCATGGAAATTTAAAAAGACCAAAAACAAGACACCAAACTTCAACAACAAGAAAAACGACCTTTAAGGAATAAGCGAGAGCTCAACCCGGCAGCAAAAGGAGGGCTGCAACACTAGGACTTCCCAGAAGGTCACCCATCCTACTAGTACTCTCGCCCAAAGACGTTTAACTTTAGAGTTCTGATGGGATCCGGTGCATTAGTGTTGCTATGATCGAACCCGATAAGTTATGCGCGGCAAATTGTTTTGTCCCTCCACAAAGCGCTATGTCTCCCTAATAAAGCAACCTTTTGTTTTCGTCAGGAGCTAATGAACAAAATCTACGTCCTAGAAATCTAAAAGGAAGAAGAACAAGAAAGCAAACTTTAACAACAAGAAAAATGAACTTTAATGAAGAAGCGAGAGCTCAACCCAGCGGCAAAAGGAGGGGTGCAACACGAGGACTTACCAGGAGGTCAACCATCCTAGTACTACTTTCGCCCAAGCGCGTTTAACTTTGAAGTTCTGATGCGATCTGTTGCATTAGTGCTGGTATGATTGCACATTCCAAGTTATGCGCTCTAAATCATTTTGTCGCTTTGACAAAGTGCTTTGTCTCCCTCCTCAAGCAGACTTTTGATTTCGTCCTGTGCTAATTCTCGAGATCTATGTCCTGGAAATCTAGAAAGAAGAAGAACAAGAAAGCAAACTTTAACAACGAAAAAATGACCTTTAACAAAGATTCGAGAGCTCGACCCAGCTGCAAAAGGAGGGTTGCAACAGGAGGACATCCTAGGAGGTCACCCATCCTAGCACTACTCTCGCCCAAAAACGTTTAACTTCCGAGTTCTAATGGGATCCGATGCATCAGTGCTGCTATGATCACACCCACCGAGTTATGCGTGCTATATCATTTTGTCCCGTCGGCAAAGTGCTCTGTCTCCCACCTCAAGCAACCTTTTGTTTTCGTGCGACGTTTATTCTAATGATCTAAATCTTGGAAATCTAAAAAGAACATGAACAAGAAAGCAAACTTCAACAACAAAAAAAATGGCCTTTAACGAAGAAGCGAGAGCTCAACCTGACGACAAAATCAAGGGTGCAAGAAGAGGACTTTCCAGGAGGACACCCATCCTAGTACTGCTCCCGCCCAAACACATTTAGCTTTGGAGTTCTGATGGGATCCAATATGTTACTGCTGGTATGATCGCACCCGCCCAATTATGCGTGCTAAATCATTTTGTCCCTCCAGTAAAGTGCTTTGTCTCCCTCCTCAAGCAGCCTTTTGTTTTCTTGCGGACTAATTCTCGAGATCAGCATCATCGAAATCTAAAAAGAAGAAGAACGAGAAAGAAAAATTCAACAACGAAACAAAAGACCTTTAACGAAGAAGCGAGAGCTCGACCTGTCGACAAAAGAAGCGGTGCAACACGAGAACTTCCCAGGAGGTCATCCATCCTAGTACTACTTCCACCCAAGCACATTTAACTTAGAAGTTCTGATGGGATCGAGTGCATTAGTGCCAGTATGATCGCACACGGAAAGTTATGCGCGTCATTTTGTCGCTCCGGCAAAGTGCTCTGTCTCCCTCCTCAAGCAAACTTTTGCTATCGTGCGGCGCTAATTGTCGAGATCTACGTCCTCGAAAACTAGAAAGAGGAGGAAGAAGAAGAAAGCAAACTTCAACAATGAAAAAACAACCTTTAGCGAAGAAGTGAGAGCTCGACCCGGCGACAAAAGTATGGGTGCAACACGAGGACTTCCTAGGAGGTCACACATCCTAGTACTAATCTCGTCCAAGAACATTTAACTATGGAGTTGTAATGCGATTTGGTGCATTAGTGCTGGTATGATCGCACCCGCCAAGTTATGTGCGCTAAATCATTTTGTACCGTCGGCAAAGTGCTCCGTCTCCCTCCTCAAGAAACCTTTTTTTTTCGTGCGGCGCTAATTCTGATGATCTACGTCCTGAAAATATAAAGAGAACAAGAACAAGAAAGCAAACTTCAACAATGAAAAAAATGACCTTTAACGAAGAAGTGAAATCTCGACCCGGCGAAAAATGAAGGGTGCAACACGAGGAATTCCTAGGAGGTCACCCATCCTAGTACTGTTGTAGCCCAAGAACGTTTAACTTACTAGGAGGTCACCCATCATAGTACTGTTGTAGCCCAAGTCGTCTGTCTCCCTCCTCAAGGAACCTTTTGTTTTCGTGAGGCGCTAATTCTCGAGATCTACGCCTTGGAAATCTAAAAAGAAGAAGAACAATAAAACAAACTTCAACAACGAAAAAATGACCTTTAACAAAGAAACGAGAGCTCAACCCGATGGCAACAGGAGGGGAGCAACACGAGAACTTCCCATGAGGTCACCCATCCTAGTCCTATTCTCGCCTAATAACGTTTAACTTCGGAGTTTTGATGGGATCTGGTGCATTAGTGCTGGTATGATCGCACCCGACAAGTTATGCGTGCTAAATCATTTTGTCCCTCTAGCAAAGTGCTTCGTCTACATCCTCAAGCAATCTTTTGTTTTCGTCCGACGGTAATTCTCGAGATCTACGTCCTTGCAATTTAAAAAGAAGAAGAACAAGAAAGAAAACTTCAACAACGAAAAAACAACCTTTAACGAAGAAGCGAGAGCTCGACCGGCAGCAAAAGGAAGGGTGCAACACGAGGACTTTCGTGGAGGTCACCCATCCTAGTACTACTCTCGCCCAACTACATTTAACTTTGGAGTTCTGATGGGATCCGGTGCATTAGTGCTAGTATGATCGCACCAGCCAATTTATGTGTGCTAAATCATTTTGTCCCTCGGGCAAAGTGCTCCGTTTCCCTCCTCAAGCAACCTTATGTTTTCGTGCGGCTCAAATTCTTGAGATCTACATCCTGGAATTTCGAAAAGAAGAAGAACAAGAAAGCAAACTTCAACAACGAGAAAATGATGTTTAACGAAGAAGCGAGCGCTCGACCCAGCACGAGGACATGCCAGGAGATCATCCATCCTAGTACTACTTCCATCGAAGCAAGTTTAACTTTGGAGTTTTGATGGGATCGAGTGCATTAGTGCTGGTATGATTGTACATGCCAAGTTATGCGCGCTAAATCATTTTGTCGATCTGATAAAGTGATCTGTCTCCCTCCTTAAGCAGCCTTTTGATTTCGTCCTGTGCCAATTCTCGAGATCTATGTCCTGGAATTCTAAAAAGAAGAACAATAAGAAAGCAAACTTAACAATGAAAAAACGACCTTTAACGAAGATCCGAGAGCTCGACCCAGCGGAAAAAGTAGGGATGCAATAGGAGGACATCCCAGGAGGTCACCCATCCTAGTACGACTCTCGCCCAAGAACGTTTAACTTCAAAGTTCAAATGGGATCCGGTGCATTAGTGCTGGTATGATCGCACCCACCGAGTTATGCGCGCTATATCATTTTCTTCCGTCGGTAAAGTGCTCTGTCTCCCACCTCAAGCAACCTTTTGCTTTCGTGCGACTCTAATTCTAATGATCTACGCCCTGGAAATCTAAAAAGAACAAGAACAAGAAAGCAAACTTTAACAACGAAAAAAATGACCTTTACCGAAGAAGCGAGAGCTCGACCCGACGGCAAAATAGAGGGTACAACACGAGGACTTCCCAGAAGGTCACCCATCCTAGTACTGCTCCAGCCCAAGCATATTTAACTTTGTAGTTCTGAGGGGATCCGATGCGTTACTGCTGGTATGATTGCGCCCGCCCAATTAAGCGTGCTAAATCATTTTGTCCCTCCAGTAAAATGCTCTGTCTCCCTCCTCAAGCAACCTTTTATGTTTGTGCGGGGATAATTCTCTAGATCAGCATTCAGGAAATCTAAAAAGAAGAAGAAAGAGAAAGCAAACTTCAACAATGAAAAAAATGACCTTCACCGAAGAAGCGAGAGCTCGACCTGGCGACAAAACGAGGGGTGCAACACGAGGACTTCCCAGGAGGTCATCCATCCTAGTACTACTTCCACCCAAGCACGTTTAACTTCGAAGTTCTGATGGGATCGAGTGCGTTAGTGCTGGTATGATCGCACATGCCAAGTTATGCGCGTCATTTTGTCGCTCCAGCAAAGTGCTCCGTCTTCCTCCTTAAGCAAACTTTTCTTTTTGTGCGTCGCTAATTCACGAGATCTACGTCCTTGAAATCTAAAAAGAGGAGGAAGCAGAAGAAAGCGAACTTCAACAATGAAAAAACAACCTTTAGCGAATAAACGAGAGCTCGACCTAGCTGCAAAATGAGGGGTGCAACACGAGGAATTTCCAAGGGGTCACACATCTTAGTACTAATCTTTCCCAAGAACATTTAACTCTGGTGTTCTAATGGGATCTGGTGCATTAGTGCTGGTATGATCGCACCCACCAAGTTATGCGCGCTAAATCATTTTGTCCCGCCGGTAAAGTGCTCTGTCTCCCTCCTCAAGAAATCTTTTGTTTTCGTACTGCGCTAATTCTCATGATCTACGTCCTGAAAATCTAAAAAGAACAAGAAGGAAAACTTCAACAACGAAAAAAACGACCTTTAACGAAGAAGCGAGAGCTCGACCGACGAAAAAATGAAGGGTGCAACACAAGGACTTCCCAGGAGCTCACCCATCCTAGTACTGTTGTAGCCTAAGAACGTTTAACTTCAGAGTTCTGATGGGATCTAGGGTATTACTGCTGGCATGATCGCATCCACCAAGTTATGCGCGCTAAATCATTTTGTCCCTACAACAAAGTCGTCCATCTCCCTCCTCAAGCAACCTTAGGTTTCGTGGTGCACTAATTCTCGAGATCGATGTCCTCGAAATCTAAAAAGAAGAAGAACAAGAAATTAAACATCAACAACGAAAAAAATGACCTTTAACGAAGAAGCGAGAGCTCGACCCTGCGACAAAAAGAGGGGTGCAACACAAGGACTTCCCAGAAGGTTACCCAACCTAGTACTACTCTCACCCAAGCACGTTTAACTTCGGAGTTCTGATGGGATCCGGTGCACTAGTGCTGGTATCATCGCAACATCCAAGTTATAAGGGGTAAATCATTTTCTCCCAACGGCAAAGTGATACATATCCCTCCTCAAGCAACCTTTTGTTTTCGTTCGGCGCTAATTCTCGAGATCTAAGGCTTGGAAATCTAAAAAGAAAAAGATTAAGGAAGAAAACTTCAACAAAGAGAAAAACGACTTTAAAAGAAGAAGCGAGAGCTCGACCCGGCGAAAAAAGGAGTGGTGCAACACGAGGACTTCCTAGGAGGTCACCCATCCTGCTACTACTCCCGCTCAAGCACATTTAACTTTGGAGTTCCCATAGGATCCGGTGCATTAGCGCTAGTATGATCACACCCACCAAGTTATGCGCTAAATCATTTTGTCCCTCCGGTAAAGTGCTCTGTCTCCCTAATCAAGCAACCTTTTGTTTTCGTGTGCCGCTAATTCTCGAGATCTACGTCCTGGAAATCTAAAATGAAGAAGAACAAGAAAGCAAACTTCAACAACGAAAAAATGAGAACTTCCCATGAGGTCACCCATCCTAGTACTATTCTCGCCCTAGAACGTTTAACTTCAGAGTTTTGATGGGATCTGGTGCATTAGTGCTGGTATGATCGCACCCAACAAGTTATGCGTGCTAAATCATTTTGTCCCTCTGGCAAAGTGCTCCGTCTCCATCCTCAAGCAATCTTTTTTTTTCGTCCGGCGCTAATTCTCGAGATCTACGTCCTTGAAATTTAAAAAGAAGAAGAACAAGAAAGAAAACTTGAACAACGAAAAAACGTCCTTTAACGAAGAAGAAAGAGCTCGACCCGGCAGCAAAAAGAAGGGTGCAACACGAGGACTTTTGTGGAGGTCACCCATCCTAGTACTACTCTTGCCCAAGTATGTTTAACTTTGGAGTTTTGATGGGATATGGTTCATTAAGGCTGGTATGATCGCACCAGCCAATTTATGCACGCTAAATCGTTTTGTCCCTCCGGCAACGTGCTCCGTCTCCCTCCTCAAGCAACCTTTTGTTTTCGTACGGCTCTAATTCTTGAGATCTACGTCCTGGAATTCTGAAAAGAACAAGAATGAGAAAGCAAACTTCAACAACAAGAAAACGATGTTTAACGAAGAAGCGAGAGCTTGACCCAGTAGTAAAAGGAGGGGTGCAACACAAGCACTTCCCAAGAGGTCATCCATCCTAGTACTACATCCGCCCAAGCACATTTAACTTCGAACTTCTGATGGGATCGAGTGCATTTGTGCTGGTATGATCGCACACGCCAAGTTATATGCGCTAAATCATTTTGTCGCTTCCGCAAAGTGCTCTGTCTCCCTCCTCAAGCAACCTTTTGTTTTCGTGCGAAGTTAGTTCTCAAGATCTACATCCTGGAAATCTAAAAAGAAGAAGAAGAAAGCAAATTTTAGCAACGAAAAAAATGAGCTTTAACGAAGAAGTGAGAGCTCAACCCGACGGAAAAATGAAGGGTCCAACACGAGGACTTCCCAGGAGGTCACCCATCCTAGTACTGTTGTAGCCCAAGAACGTTTAACTTCAGTGTTCTGATGGGATCCGATGCATTAATGCTGGTATGATAACATCAGCCATGTTATGCGCACTAAATCATTTTGTCCCTCCGACAAAGTCCTCTGTCTCCCTCATCAAGCAACGTTTGGTTTTCGTGTTGCACTAATTCTGGAGATCAACATCCTCGAAATCTAAAAAGAAGAAGAACAAGAAAGCAAACATCAACAACAAAAAAATGACCTTTAACAAAGAAGCGAGAGCTCGACCCAGCGACAAAAGGAGGGTTGCAACACGAGGACTTCCCAGAAGGTCACCCAACCTAGTACTACTGTTGCCCAAGCATGTTTAACTTCAGAGTTCTGATGGGATCCGGTGAGTTAGTGATGGTATGATTGTAGCGTCCAAGTTATGCGAGCTAAATCATCTTGTCGCAACGACAAAGTGCTACATCTCCCTCCTCAAGCAACCTTTTGTTTACGCTCAGCGCTAATTCTCGAGATCTAAGGCCTATAAATCCAAAAACAAGAACAATAAGAAAGCAAACTTCAACAACCAAAAAAATGACCTTAAACGAAGAAGCGAGAGCTCGACATCCTAGAAGGCCACCCATCCTAATACTACTCCCGCCGAAGCACGTTTAACATTGGAGTTCCAATGGGATCCGGTGCATTAGAGCTGGTATGATCGTACCCACCACGTTATGCACTCTAACTCATTTTGTCCCTCCAGCAAAGTCCTCCTTCTCCCTCTTCAAGCAACCTTTTGTTTTCGTCCGACGATAATTCTCGAGATCAGCATCCTGGAAATCTAAAAAGAAGAAGAACAAGAAAGAAAACTTCAACAACAAAAAAATGACCTTTAAAGAAGAAGCGAGGGCTCGACCAGTTGGCAAAAGGAGGGCTGCAACACGAGTACTACCCAAGAGGTCACCCATCCTAGTACAACTCCCGGCCGAGCACATTTAACTTTGGAGTTCTGATGGGATCCGATGTATTAGTCCTGGTATGATCGCACCCACCAAGTTATGGGAGCTAAATCATTTGTCCCTTCGGCAAAGTGCTCCGTCTCCCTCCTCAAGCAACCTTTTGTTTTCGTGCAGCGGTAATTCTCGATATCTACGTCCTGGAAATCTAAAAAAAAGATGAACAAGAAATCAAACCATTAACGAAGAAGCGAGAGCTCGACCCGGTGGCAACAGGAGGGGAGCAACACGATGACTTCCCAGGAGGTCATCTATCCTAGTACTATTCTTGCCCAAGAACGTTTAACTTCGGAGTCTTGATGGGATCTGGTGCATTAGCGCTGGTATGATCGGACCCAACAAGTTTTGCGCGCTAAATCATTTTGTCCCTCTTGCAAAGTGCTCTGTCTCCATCCTCAAGCAATCTTTTGTTTTTGCCTGGCACTAATTCTCTAGATGTACGTCCTGTAAATTTAGAAAGAAGAAGAATAAGAAAGCAAACTTCAACAATTAAAAATCCGACCTTTAACGAAGAAACGAGAGCTCGTCCCTGCAACAAAAGGAAGGGTGCAACAAGAGGATTCTAAGAGGCCACCCATCCTAGTACTACTCTTGCCCAAGTATGTTTTACTTCAGAGTTCTGATGGGATATGGTGCATTAGTGCGGTATGATCGCACAAGCCAGTTTATGCGCGCTAAATCATTTTGTCCCTTCAGCAAAGTGCTACGTCTCCCTCCTCAAGAAATCTTTTGTTTTCGTGCGGCGCAAATTCTCGAGATCTATGTCCTGGAAATTTAAAAAGAAGAAGAACAAGAAATTAACCTTCCACAACAAAAAAATGACCTTTAATGAAGAAGCGAGAGCTCGGCCAGGTGGCAAAAGTAGGGGTGCAACACGAGGACTTCCGAATAGGTCGCTCATCCTAGTACTACTCTTGTCCAAGCACGTTTAACTTCGGAGTTTTGATGGGATCTGGTGCATTAGTGCTGCCATGATCGCTCCGGCCAAGTTGTGCGCCTAAATCATTTTATTGGTCCAGCAAAGTTCTTCGTCTCCCTCCTCAAGAAACCTTTTGTTTTGGTGCAATGCTAATTCTAGAGATCTACGTTTTGGAAATCTAAAAAGAAGAAGAACAAGAAAGCAAACTTCAACAAGGAAAACATGACCTCAAGGAAGATGCGAGAGCTCGACCCGGCAGCAAATGGAGGGGTGCAACACGAGGACATCCCAGGAGATTACCCATCGTAGTACTTCTCTCGCCCAAGCACGTTTAAGATCGGAGTTAAGATGTGATCTGGTGCATTAGTGCTGGTATGATAGCACCCGCCAAGTTATGCGCGCTAAATCATTTTGTCCCTCCAGCAAAGTTCTTTGTCTCCCTCCTCAAACAACATTTTATTTTCGTGCGGCTGTAATTCTTGAGATCTATGTCCTGGAAATCTAAAAATTAGAATATGAAGCAAGCAAACTTCAACAACGAAAAAAACAACATTTAGCGAAGAAGCGAGAGCTCGACCCGACGGAAAAATTAGCGGTGCAACACGAGGACTTGCCATGAGGCCACCCATCCTAGTACTACTCTCGGCTAGGCACGTCTAACTTCATAGTTCTGATGGGTTCTGATGAATTAGTGCTTGTATGATCGCTTCCTGCAAGTTATGCACGCTAAATAACTTTGTCTCTCCGGCAAAGTGCTCCGTCTCCCTCCTCAAGCAACCTTTTGTTTTTGTGCAACTCAAATTCTCAAGATGTACGTCCTGTAATTCTAAAAAGAATAAGGACACGAAATCAATCTTCAACAACGAGAAAAACGAACTTTAAAGAAGAAGCGAGAGCTCGACCCGACAACAAAAGGAGTGGTTTAGCACGAGGACTTCCCGAAGTCACCCATCCTAGTACTACTATTGTCCAAGAACATTTAACTTCAGTGTTCTAATGGGATCTAGTGCATTGGTGTTGTTATGATCGCACCCACCAAGTTATGCGAGCTAAATCATTTTGTCCCTCCAGCAAAGTGCTCCGTCTCCCTCCTCAACCAATCTTTTGTTTTTGTCCGGCGCTAATTCTCGAGATCTACATCCTAGAAATCTAAAAAGAAGAAGAACAAGAAAGCAAACTTCAACAACCAAAAAAATGACCTTTAACAAAGAAGTGAGAGCTCGACCCGGTGGCAAAAGTGCGGGTGCAACACAAGGAATTCCCAGGAGGTCGCCCATCCTAGTACTACACTTGTCCAAGCATGTTTAACTTTGGAGTTCTTATGGGAACCGGTGCATTAGTGCTGGTATGATCGCGCCTGCCAAGTTATGCTCGTAAGTCATTTTGTCGCTCTGGCAAATTGCTTCGTCTCCCTCCTCAAGCAACCTTTTGTTTTGGTGCAGCGCTAATTCTCGAGATCTATATTTTGGAAATCGAAAAAGAAGAAGAACAAGAAAGCAAACTTCAACAACGAAAAAATGACCTTAATGAAGAAGCGAGAGCTCGACCCGACAACAAATGGAGGGGTGAAAAACGAGGACATCCCAGGAGGTCACCCATCGTAGTACTTCTCTCCCCCAAGCACATTTAAGATCAGAGTTCAGATGGGATCTGGTGCATTAGTGCTGGTATTATCGCACCCAGCAAGTTATGCGCGCTAAATCATTTTGTCCCTCTGGTGAAGTGCTTCGTCTCCCTCCTCAAGCAACCTTCTGTTTTCGTGCGGCTGTAATTCTTGAGATATACGTCCTGGAAATCTAAAAATTAGAAGATTAAGAAAGCAAACTTCAATAACGAAAAAAATAACCTTTAACGAAGAAGCGAGAGCTCGACCCGGCGGAAAAATTTGGGGTGCAACACAAGGACTTCCCAAGGGGTCACCCATCCTAGTACTACACTCGGCCATGCATGTCTAACTTCGTAATTATGATGGGATCTGATGCATTAGTGCTGGTATGATCACTTCCTGCAAGTTATGCGCGCTATATCACTTTGTCTATCCGGCAAAGTGCTCCGTCTACCTCCTCAAGCAACCTTTTGTTTTTGTGCAACTCTAATTCTCGAGATGTACGTCCTGTAATTCTAAAAAGAAGAAGAACACGAAAGCAAACTTCAACAACGAAAAAAATGACCTTTAAAGAAGAAGCGAGACAGACTCAACCACCTAGCTTTCAGCAGCCACAGCAACCAACGAAGCCCAACTTTTAGGACTTAATGAGCAAATATATCGAGACCTCAGAAAAGTGGTTTACCCAAATTCAGACTACATTGATAAACCAAGGGGCTTCAATTCAAAATTTGGACACATCTATCCACAAAATGGAGAATCAAGTTGGTCAGATAGCTAAACAGCTATCTGAAAGGCAACCGGGCTCCCTACCAAGCAACACTGAAACAAACCCGAGGGAACTCGTGAATGCTATCTTTGTGAGTAGAGGGGATGGATGCGAAGAAGAAGAAGAAGAGGCTTGAAGGAAAAATGTTGAGGTGAATGAAGAAGAAGAAGTTGAGCCAATGACGGTGCTTAGAGAATACAAGCCTCGAATTCCTTATCCTGCAGCACTATTGAGAAAAGAGGAAGTTAAAGTGGCCATTTGTGCCAGTGAGAAGCCGGCCGTTGAAACAGAGCAGCAACAACTCTTGGTTGAAGCTGAAAAGAAAAAGAATGTTGATCTACGTTAGACGTAACATGAGCTACCTGCGAAATCAAAGGACCCATGGAGTAACTTTATCCCTCTCTATATTGGTAGTTTACATATTGAAAATGCTTTAGCTGATTTAGCAGCTAGTGTGAATGTGATGTCTGCTGAATTGTTTGATAAATTGGACCTAGGAGAACTCAGACCATCTAGGATGTCGGTGCTATTAGCTGATAAATCTGTTGTGCATTCTACAGGTATTGTGGAGAACGTTATTGTTAGGGTAGGAGATTTCGCGTTTCATGTTGATTTTATGATTCTAAATATGATGTGTAATGTGGAAACACCATTGATTCTAGGCCGACCATTTTTAGCTACGACTAAGTCCATTATTGATGTTTATGATCGGGTGTTGACAATTAGAGCCGAAGATAAATTTGTGCAAATTAAGGACTCTAAGATTCAACACCATTCTGACTCACATTCTATTGTAGAGGTTGCTTGTTCTGGTGTGGTGCAGG
>CAODLS013494913.1:0-12685 GCA_948243855.1 Flueggea neowawraea | reverse complement strand
TATGTATATATCCTCTCCCTCTGTTTTGATTCTGATATGCATGCTTTGTTTCATGAACCCTATTTTGGGGACGTTGATACGTTTCCGATAAACAGTATTTGTTCGAATTTTTGAACGTCTTTTTGAAATAAAGATTTTGTTTCTGAAAGATAAATATATATTTATATATATATTTGAATTATGAAATTGTTTTGGAAAATTAGTGACTTTGTTTTGGACTTTGATATATAAGCTATATCTTATATATCTGCTTTGTTTTTGATATACTCGGTCACATGACTGTTATGTTTTGGATTCAATTATACTATGTATATGTTTTGGAGATGAGACACCTATACTACAGGGTACGTAGCTTTTGATATACCAATGTATGTTATGACCTAGCTACCGGGGTAGACGATAACCATGTTGTCCTGATCAGACACATGATTGGATTATGGATTAGTAGCAGAATCCACAATCATTATACGGTGGTAGAGTGACACAGACCACACCACACTATGTTTATGGTCCCTCATCCATGATATATGTTTTTAACTCTTATATCTACGAGATATGTTTTGTTTTTGAAAATAATATTATTAGTATTATGATGCCCACGAGGCAAAGCTTTGATTCTGAAGTTTTTGAGAAAAACTACAAAGGTATTGAGTTTTATTTTTGAAACGTTTGAGAACAACTTTGAAAGGATTTCTGAAATTTTGTTTCATCTTAAAGGGTTTGGTTTTGAAACCGTTATTAACACAAAAGGATTTCTGAAGAACTTTGCTTTGTTTTAAAGCATCTTAGCTTTGGTTTATTTTGAAAATATTCTGGAAAAAGGTTTTGCTTAGTTGCAGAAAATGATTTCGTGCATGCTGTTTGTTTCGGTTGCAAACGGTTTTGAATCACTATTACATATGTAGCGTGTATATATATGTATATATGTTGGCTATATTCGCATGTGTTATTTTCGAACTGTTTTCAAAACAGTCTTTGTGAGGCACGTATGAGGCGATTTGGAGTGTTGTCCCTCACTGGGTTGACCCCCTTTCTTTGTTTTGTCCTTGTTTATCATCATCTTGCAGGTGATTCTTGTTGACTGTGATCTTTGGCATTTGATGTTCAGTGAGGCATTCTGACGTTGCAGTCAGTGCCCTTTCGACCGAGCCCCGTTTGTATAATCTGTTAGATGCTCCACACTGGGTTCCTTTGGGATGCGTTTTTGATTCTATTATTATTTCTGACATTTTAAATGTTTTAATTTGAAATAATTTCCACACTTAATATAATATATATTTTGTTTTAATTAAATAAGGTTTAAACTTTTATTTGATTTTATTATTTATTTGAATATGATTTTTGGGTATAAATTATGCACTTTGAAAGTTTGGGCGGGATGAGTCAGGCTTCCATAGATGGTTCACCTCGTACGCCGGTCATGGTCCAAAAAATGGGTCGTGACAGAAAGTATCTGAGATTGCTCAATATTAACTTCTGATTTGGTTCACCTTGGTAGTTCTAAAGAGAATCCTTTTTTTTTTTCTGCTTAAATTGGATTTCCAGAAGTCCTTTAACTATGTTTCCTGGGAATACTTGCTGCCAGTTGTGTCATCTACGGGGTTTGATAGGAATCATGGTATTCATTTTTCGTAATTTATGATTTCTTGTATGATTCATGGTATTCATTTTTCGCAAGTTCTGGTGAGCCACATATTGCTCCTAACTTCCCTTAAATTTACCATTCCTACAATCACCCATAACTAGATACCTACACCCATAACTAGATACCTACAATCCAGGATCACCAGTGACCATGCCAAATTGTATCAAACGACTTATCCACGTCAGCAAACTTAAATACTTCTTGAAGCCTTAAGTTTTCCACATGGCAAAAACCCAGTAATCCTAGGCAAATGTAACTAGGTAGGTAACTATATTCTCCACCAAGTGTATGCATGCCTCATAACACTACTTTGTCAAACATTTGCCATATTTGGAACACAGAATAAAGAAAGCTACAACTTCTTCAGTGTCACTTTATGTTGTCTTGTTAGACTACACTCTGTTTTGGTGAAGGAAAATATTGGAGTCTTGTCATTAATTTTAACTATTTCGTTGCTTACATTATTGGATTCCATGTTTCTTGCTATTGCTTGATTCTAATTTGATTAAGTTATTGACAGGAATTCAACATTGTTTTATTGGTAAGTGACTTTACCTGCTATTGTTTTTATGCTTTTGTTCTCTTTTATGATTTTATTTGTATGGGAATAACATGCCTCTTGTCTGGAAGATGACATTAGGACTAGAAGTAGTGATCTGAATATTTATTTTCAGGCATATGTGAATAGTTTTGTGCTAAACATTGATATTGTTTTTTTTTTCTTAGTGAATTTGGAAGGATTAAAGGGATATTTGGATTGATCGTTAAGGCAATACAAAGCTGAATACCTGGCGTGATTTTTTTCTTTTTAGATTAGGTAAGTAGTGTTTTTAGGAGGAATAATTTATGGATGGTGAGTTTGGAGAAAGGAAGGGAATTATGGAATCTACCTGTGAGTTTTGTGGAGAGCAAAGGGCAATAATTTATTGCAAGTCAGATTCAGAAAGGCTGTGTTTTCGTTGCGACGGATATGTGCATTCTGCAAATTCTTTGTCGCGGGGGCATGCTCGTTCAATTATATGTGATAAATGCAATGCACAGCCTGGTGTAGTCTGGTATTTGGATGAGAAACTCTCAGTTTGCCAAGATTGTCATTGCAATGCAAATGGAAAACTGAGTATTGGGCATAGACAACAAGCATTGAATTATTATACAGGGTGCCCTTCTGTGGCCGAGTTGGGGAAGATTTTGTCGTCTCCTATTGATGCACCTTCTTCAGCTGGTTTAGATCCAAGTGGGTGGGGGACTATAAGTTCTATGCCAACAACGAATAATCCTAATTGCATTAATAGTTGCTTCGATCAAGGCAACAATGAGGAGAATTTTAGGTTGGTAATTTCCCAGTTGAATGAAGTAGAGAACTTTTTAAAGCTTGAATCTTGAATGGCGCCACCGTCTACGATGCCTCAAATTGCAAATTAAAAGCCTTTCGGTAGAGATGAAGTACCTTTCATTAAAGAAGAATCAGACCTACCGAAGGTAACAATATTTCACTCCATAATTTAGTTTTGGCTTATTTATTTAAAAAAAAAATACATCATCTTTTGTTCCGGTATCTCTCTTCAAGCTTTCCACGTCAACAAGTATAGCTCACTTATGCCTTGTCAGTGTGCCACGTTATATGGCAGATCAACAAATTAAGAGAAAAATTAATGGTGTTACAAATGCCTAACCCCATTTTAGAGTTAATGAGACTGTCACATTAACAATCCACTAACTCCTCATTTAACAAATCATATATCTCTAATGGTTAACGTCCCACAATATTCTAATATGTGACCCACAATTATTATACTTATTATTTTATTTATTTATAACATTTAACTTACAATAAAAATATTTATTTGACATAAATATTTTGTGAGTTAATATTTAAATAAAAAATATTATTTCTAAAATTTAATATTTATTTTAATAATTATTTAATTTAATTATTTTTAAGAACATAATTTTTTGTGTGTGAATTATTCCAGTTATTCTTTTAACCTAAAATATATTTTGATATTTTTAATAATATATATAAAATAAAAAATTAATGTTTTAAAATATATAAAATAAAAAAATGAATTATTAAAAAATTAAAGAAAAATATTTATTTATAGTGCTTTAAAAATTAAATAAAAAATAAATTTAAAAAAGAAAAGAAGAGAAAAGAAAAAGATGAAAAAATTAAAAAAAATGGTGTAAGAGAAGTGGTAGAGTCCATTTTGACAGACAGTGAACCCCACTTTATTAGTACACTCCACCACACTCCACTGTTGGAGAATTCCAATCGTGTAGAAAGTCCAACCTTCTCGATTGGAATTGTTTGCAGTAAACGGAGAATACCAACTCCTTGTTATAGCTACCCTTAGTTCTTATCACAAACTTGTTATAAACTCAAAAGTTTGTATTTTTTATGATAAAACTTTAAAAAGTGACAAAAATATGAATTTTTCCAAAGGTCGTATTTTTAAATAAATAAGCCTTTACTTTTGCACCCGTTATGCGTGGTGGTTTTCTTTGTTGCCTTATACGTTTTCCTTTCAATTGGTTCTATTGCAGGTTTGTCCTAATTTCAAAGATATTGGACTTCAAGATGGAGAAGATCTTAGTGATGCTCTGAACATGGGTATGCCACTGAATTTTGCAAACTATGAAGAAATATTTGGTTGTTCACTAGAGCAAGCCAAATACCAGTTTGAGGAAGCAGAAAAAGATTGCATTCTAATGGAGAAAAAATTATCAGTTATTGAATCTAATGGTCCTTACAAGAATGCAATAGAAGTTTATTTTGACTTTATTTTTCTCTCTTCTTCCTTACTATTAGGAATAAATTAAATGGAAAGCTTTTTTTTTTTTGCTTCACATAAACAAATTTGATTGATATCCATAAGAAATCTGCAAAAATTTTGCTCTTGAAATCATTTTTATCTACCAGATTTAATTTTGTTATTTTAGATACTTATGGTTGAAATTAAGAATGTGGTTATTTTGCTTATGATTGATTGACAAGTTTCTATTTAGGCGTCAAACCATTAGGACAAAAGGATTGTATGGCTTCATCAATTCAAGAGCGTGTTTGATTTATAGCATTTTGATATAGTATACTACATATTTAATATATTGTAATTTTTTAAAAAATTGTTAGACTTTTTATTTTTTTATCATACAATTTGTCAATCTGTAATCTATTCTGTTATTTACCGCTCAATTTAACAAAAGTAAACACCCGTTTGTTTGATGCAGGCATTGAGCGGGAGTGGTAACAGCTTATTTACGAATCCAAGTTGCAATGGAAACATCAATCTAGGATTTCCCACTGGTGCAGGACAAGTTCATTCAAGCATGTCCCTCTCACTTTCCAACATCACTAGTGAAAGCAGTGCTGCAGATTATCAAGATTGTGGATTGTCACCTGTATTTCTAACTGGTGAATCACCATGGGAATCAAATTTGGAAGCTAGCTGCCCGCAAGCTAGGAATAAGGCCAAAATGAGATACAATGAAAAGAAGAAGACAAGGACGTATGTGCTCTAGCTCGATTTACATGTTTGAATACTGTAATCAACTTAATCACAGTAAACAAGCTATAACTATTGTGATGCGTTGCAGTTATGGAAAGCAAATAAGATATGCTTCACGAAAAGCCAGGGCCGATACTAGAAAACGTGTCAAAGGTAGATTTGTAAAAGCTGGTGAAACATATGATTTTGACCCCCTCGTTACAAGGAATATTTGAGCCAGTTATCAACTATTTTTTTTCACATATTCTGAGACAATCTATAATAAAAGGTAACCAATAAACTTTCTTAATGATTAATACATATTCATGTTATTAGTCCCTCTCAATGATGGATCAGGATTGCAAGTACCAAATAAGCAGCTAAAAATGCAAGAATTAATCTTTTTATTAGTACTTAACACATTTTTAGGTCTCTTTCAAGCCTTGAATTGAGTAGTCAAATTCGTTGTCTACATTACCATACAGCTAGAATCTATCAACAATATACTAATATGAACATCAACGATTTTAAAATAACACTAACATTTTTCAGTCGCCACCAAAGTGGTTCAAAATTGAACCTTTTTTTCATTATAATTCAGATCGTTGTACATGGAAGGTAATGATAATTTAATGACTAATATATAAAATTGGTTTTGCATGAGAAACTAATTCATTTGTCATTAACTCATGCTAAAACTATTTAATGCATAGTATCACCTTATAATTGCAGGTTCGACTGATCTTTCTTGATTTCGAAGAAGCTTTGCTAATGACCAAATTCGACCTTGTCTGGCTTCAGGTTTCCCTTCTTTTACATACTTCTTAAAAAAATTGTTCTCAACTGAAATTTTTAGAGGATTTTATGTGTTTCTTCTGTAATGTTAGGTCTTCACTCTTCAGCACTGGCAGCAGCTGTGGTTAACTCGTTTGTGCCGTATCAGCCGGTCGCATTCTGAACTACCACAATTATTTATAAAGCGTATTCAATATATGGATAAGTGTAATCCTTTTTATGTTTAACAACCATTGAGAACCCAAACCAAATTGATCTATTACTAATAACTTATCCTATTAGAGACCCTTCTTTGCCTTTTCCATCCTCGCCATTATTTTGCTTTACTTTTCATGTTTATCATTTATTAGTAAACATTTATTTATCCTTAGTTTTTAGTATGGAATAATATCATGAACTTTGTTGCGCAAACATAATTTTCTACTTTTCGCTTTTTTATTTACTTTTTTTAAAAAAAATTCATAACATGCTCATATTCTTTTGGCATATTTCCTTAATTTTATTTCTATACATGTTCTCAACAAATGTAGTTTAACAATGATGACTTCTAGAAAACGTCGTACATTTTATCTTTGGTCTGTCATTTCTTGAAAGAATATGAGAAACAGATCATTTATAAACAAGAAAATTAAATTATATGATAGAAACTTCTTGCGTAAGTCATCTGAAATAATTAGTAAAATCTTTTCTCAAAAAAAACATACAAAGGTGTGTTTGTTTGAAGCATATTAAGCATATTGCAATTTTTTAAAGCTGAGCATATTACACTATTCAATCTAGTATATTGCACATGCAGGTTTGTTTAAGTAGCATATTGATTTAGCATATTTACAAAAGAATAAAAAAAATTCTATAGCTTTTTAAAAATACCTTATTTTAGACAACAATTTCATTTTTGTTCACTTTGCACAATAATTAAGAAATTATAATTTTATTAGTTATATTCATTAAATTTATATTTTTTTCACTTATCCCCTTGTAAGTTTTCAAAAAAAATACCTAACAATTAATATCCGTCAAACTCAACAATTCATTCTATCCCAATTTTTCTTTTTTCTTTTTAACGTAAACATATTTCTTTTTTTAATTTTTTAATTACGTGTAGTGCATTTTGTATATAAGAGCAATTCTTTAATGAAATATCTAATGTCAACTCTACTCATAAAAGATTATATTTGATTCTGTGCATGTTTAAAACATTTCCTCAATTATATGACCAAAACATCTATGTCTTCTTTTGATCCATAAATGAACACATTTTCTTCTTTTTTACGTAAATACATATTTTCTTGTGATGAAGAAAAAAATTATCACATATTAAAAGTTTTTTAAATTTTTTAATTACATGTAACGTATTTTTAAATAAGAACAATGATTTAATTTTATTACTATCCAAAATTTTCTAATCTCAACTCAACATAAAAAAAATAATGGCAATTTTAAGAGGAAAAAACATAAATGGCTTATGAGATATAAGAATTCACCATTTCCATATAAAAAATATAAACATTTTTATAGGGGTAAAATTGGAAAAGGTCAGTATATTACAATCTATCTCAATCTACCACAATCTACTAAACACAATCTATTTTGCACTCTACCAACTCAATCTTCCTAAAACAAACATACCCAAAATTCATATTTATGCATATATTTAACTATTATATTGACTTAAGATAGAAAATTAATATTTATATGTTGGTTGTTAGCACTAAAATTTTGATAATAATAGCATTAAAATTTTTGGTGAAATAGAACCTTTTTTCAAAATATTTATAATAAAAGAAATTAATGTTGGTAAAATAAAATATTGTCGAATTGACTTATCGTATTGATTGATATAATTAATTCGCTTTTTTGTGTGCGTTTCTTATTTTGAATTCTCCAATGTATTTTTTTTTAGTAATACATTGACTTCGTAGATTAGATCACTTTTATGTATTGATTTAGAGGGAACCATCAGATGAGTCTTGGTTTAGTATGCTTCGTTGCAAGTAGATACTCTAGTGTTGAGTGATCAGTGTATACCACCAGCTTAGTGCAAATGAGATAAGATCGAAATTTGTCAAAAGCAAACACCACTGGCAACAACTTATTCTCAGTGATGGTACATTTCAAATGAGCTTCGGAGTGGGTGTAACAGGCATAGTAGATTGTGTGGCCACATCATTGACACTACATACCAGTTCAAAAGGAAGGCTGTAGTCTGCTGCAGTGATCTTTGGTGCTGAAATAAGCTTCTATTTGATATTATTGAAGGTCCGTAATCACTCATCAGAAAACCCACATTGCTCACTTTGTATAAACAAATTAGATAAGGGTTTTGTTATTTTTGTAAAATCAATTTTGAATTTGCTATAAAACCCTTCATGGGCTAAAAAGCTCCCAAGTTCTTTAATGCTAGCGGGTGGGGGTAATTTTTTGATCACCTCCAGCTCAACCCTGACTATTTCAGTGCCCTTATGAGAGATTTTATGACCAAGGAATATGCCTTGTTCAGTCATCAAATGGCATTTTTACCAGTTAAGCGCAAGGCCAGCATCTTCACAACGTTGCAAGGCCAAAGCAAGATTTGATAGATTCACATCAGAGAATTATCAAACACGGAGAAATTACCCATAAACACTTCAATAAACTTTTCAATCATGTTAAAAAATATAGCAAGCCTGCATCGTTGAACATTTGCAGAAGCATTACAAATCTAGATGACATCTTCCTTTATGTAAAAGTGCCATCTGGACAAGTAAATGTAGCTTTTCTTGGCCCTTAGGTGCAATGGGTATTTGGTTGTAATTGGAATATCCATCTAAAAAGCAATAAAATGCATGACCATGCAATCTCTGAAGCATTTGGTCTATGAACGTAAAGAAAAAATCTTTTTAGGCGGCTTCATTCGATTTCCTATACTCCATGCATACTCACCATCTTGAACATTCTAGTAGAGATCAATTCGTTTTTATCATTTTCTTTAACATAATAATGCCATCTTCTTAGGCACTACATTGACCGAACTTACCTATGCACTACGTGAGATAGGGCAGATAATAGCAGGATTGTGGAGCTTAATGACCTCAACTTTCACCACATACTTCATTATTGGATTCAGTCTCTGTTGTGGTTAGCTCGCATAAACTGCTCCTCCAACAAAAATTTGTGCATGCACACTAATGGACTTAATCCTCTTAATGTCGCTATAGTTCATCCCAATTATTTTTTGTGCTCTTTAAGCAATCTCTTTAGCTTCTCTTCTCCAACACTTTCCAAAGATGAAAATATGATAACAAGTAAAGTAGATTTAGCTTCCAAAAATGCATATTTCAGATAAGATGGAAGCTCCTTGAAGGAAAGTTTGCATCCCTAATTTCAGTCTCTTGAAATTGAAATTAATCGCAAATACATGCAAAATATGGTCAAACATTCAAAGTGTTGAGTATAAAAATGTATACTAAATAAAATATGATTCATCAATGAATAAAATAAAATTGAGGTTCAATATGGCTTAGCCTTGGAAGGTTTAGTTGATGCTAGAATAAAACGAGTTTGCAAGAGTAAAAGTCATGGAACACAACAGAAAATCAACCAGTAACAACAAAAAGGATTAATACAATGAAAGACACGATTTCTCGATGTCTTGTCTTGGTTCAATTTGACAGGATGTGGCCTAGACTCTCTCTCCCTGACAATCTCTCCTCTAATCTTCTATGATGCCTTGTACAGTGCCCTTAGCGTGTCTCTTTTATCCTCTGAAGCAAACCTTAATCGAAACTAGAGTAGGGGTAATTTTTTTTCCATATTTGCTTTAGCAATCCTAGTAATGACCAGACACCCAGTCTTAGTACGATCAATCAATCATCTTAACAAGCCTACTGTACACTTCCACAGTTTATAACTCATTTCTTTAGCATCATAATTGGTTATCCTGACCAAGTATAAGTACTTGGTCTCTTTTCAATGGCTAATTCCAATGTGCTTCATCAATATTGGCATCATTTTGACACTTTCCTTGGCCCTTTACCTCCATATTTTTAACATTTTGATACCTACACCATAGGTTATAAACAAGAAGCCAAGTTCTCAAAATATCTCACTACAAGAAAATTCTAAATTTGCCAAATTAATGGTTAATATTTTGGACAAAAATTGCGAAGTTAATGCATGTATAAATATTTTATTTCACATTCTACTTTTTTCATTAAATTAATTTATTAATTGAAGATATTTATTAATAATTCAAAATTACATAATTCAAGGTTTGTGAGGAATTTGTTTCATGTTATTGCAAAATTTGCATCAAAAGGCAATTCGTCGCAATGTCTTCAAAAAAGTCAAAGTAATTGCAAGAATTCGTTGCAAAATTTTGCCGCAGATATTATCATTGTTGCAAAAGAGTGCGATGAAATCACACCATCATCGCAACCGTTGTCGAATTCTGCCCAACGATTTCCAAAGTGTCTCGTCTCAACTTTAGCTGATGTGCGACAAAATTTGTTGTAGTGGAAGTTATTGCAAATCATCGTTGCAAAAGAGTGCGATGAAATCACACATTATCGCAAGCTGCGTTGAATTTTGCCCGATGATTTTCGAAGGGCCATTTCGTCGCAACATTAGGTGATGCGCAACCAAATTTGCTGTAATGGAAGTTATCGCGAAGGCCATTTTTGCAGCGAATATTGGGATGAAAAGTTCATTGCAAATCTCGTTTTGATTGATGAGATACTGTTTATACTAGAAAATTGGCTCGGACTGATGGGTTGGGTCGAGTCCATGCAACGAATTGAGTTTAGCCTTGGAGGTGGAAATGGATGTAGACCAAGAGAGAGAGCCACATGTCGGATGATAGAGGTTGAGTCCCATTGGGAAATTTCATATAACTACTGTAGGATGTTGGCCGTGGGAAGTGGAGCAGATTCCTCAAGGGAGTTAACAGTACACTACGACTGTGAGATTGTTCCGGTAAGGAAGACGTAAAGATTTGGAATTATAGTCAAGGAGGGAGTTTTATTAGCAAGGTGCAGTAGTGTATAAAGCTTTGTTTTAGGAAAGTTTAGATATCATCACTTACATTGCATTATATTACACATCGAGAGGTCTCGAGTTTCCTTCTTTTTTTTTTTTTTAGCTTCTGTCAACTTTGATTTTTGCTTTTGTCATCTTGACTCATGAATTTTTTATGAAGGATTGAGGGACCCAATTTTCATTGGATTTTTGTTCTTTTTTCTATTTGCAATCGTTTGATTGAGTTGGATTGTGCCATTTTAAGTTTGCGAAAACTGAAAATTCCTTAGCATACTTAAAAAGGCAGCATTGTTTTCTTTGGCGAGAAAAATAGGAAAACAACTTTGGCATGCAATTGATAGGGCCCATACATGATGATGAAATTGCAGAGTGTAAAAGAAACTAGCATTTTTGATTCCAACAATGGAGGTGTAGAGGAAAGGGATATTGCAACAACAAAGGCCAGTGATGAAGAGAAGAACCCACTAGAGCCATGAGACCTCGAAGAAGCCATGTCTGAGCCTAGAGGGTGGGCAAACCCATTGTTCTCACCGACTGTTGTGTTCACTCCATCTAGAGGACAAGACTGCAAGAGGACTGAAGAGTGGTAATGACAACGCTATTGTAAGAGAGTTTGGGCAGGGAAGTGACCTAATCACTCTCCTTCATCATCCAACAAACTAGTAAGAGACAGATTGAGCAACTTAATCAGTCAATAATCCAACTAGGTGTCATCTTAACGTAGGCTCTTGAGGCAGGCGAGAGAAGCAAAAAAGAAGAGGCGTCTAACATCTCCATAAAAGAGCCTAGGGGGTAGCCCACCAAGATAGATACCTAGGAAGAGAAAAATGAGAGGCAGGTTGGGGTGGTATACCAGCCGCCTTATAGGCTGGAGGTGGCTTAAAGAATCGTTAGTAGAGGTAGCTACCAAACAAATGGCAAGGCTCCTCTTTAGTTACAAGCATACACTGTTGGTCCTAAGAATGACACTCCAAGAAAAGGGTGAATTGGGGTTTTGAAGGGTTTGAAAGACTTGTTGAAAACTCTTACAAGTTAGACCAAATAACAAAAATTTATACAAATAAAACAAAAGTATAAATAAGAAAGTAATAAAATCACCAATTCACATACAAGATAAGACAAATAAAAAGCAAAGTAAATAGAGTAGGGAGAGAAAAAAACAAAGCCTCGATTTATAATGTTTGGTCGTCTTTGACCTACATCCACTCTTTGAGATCTATTCAAGAGTTTTAATCCACTATCTCCTATTTTCTAAAGGTTCAATAAGGAAACCTGTATACTCCAAGCAAATAACCTTGATTGTTATAAATTCAACCCAAGATTTAGCAAATAAAAGCTCACACCAATCTAGAAATGATTGCAAGTACTAAAGCTCAAATGGGTTAGAAATGTGGGGATGAGAGGGAAAGTGAATAGCAAACTTATCAAAGGTCTCACTTATGTCTCTTCTGATCCAAAACGTCTAATTATAGCTACTTGGTTAGAAATAGTTGTTGGTCCCTTCAAAGTAGTCGTTGTGAGAGAATAGAAAATTCTGTCCAGACATGACGTCACTTTACTCTATGTGCATAGCCATCATCAACATGCGTAGTGCTTTGATCCATCTAAGTTCGACACATGTTGATAACATGTTTGTATGCGTTGCCAGAACTCCAATGGTCACTTCCTTGAATAAATCAGCATCTACATGCTTCGCCACTCATCTACGTGCTTAGACTCATCCTTCTGTGTGCTTTGCCATTTC
>CAODLS013494451.1:0-15696 GCA_948243855.1 Flueggea neowawraea | reverse complement strand
GTTGCCCCGTTGCCCGTCTTTTTTACAAAATTTTTGTTTTTTTTTCGGTTTATATTTTTATTTTTGCCTATTCTCCCCCCCCCCCCCCCCCCCCCCTGTAAATGTTACTATTGTAATTTGTTCAGAGACGATTACTGCTCATGCTCACTGAAATTACTATGATGTGGAAAAATGCAGCCAGGAGGTACATTTGAACTGAACATTGAGCTTTTGCAAGTAATGCCTCCAGAAGGAAAGTAATCCTACTCATGGCAGTCTCATTGTTAACGACACGAAATTTTGCTTCTGTTTGCGGAAAAGAGCATGATACGAATGGCTCTTTTGTTTGAAAAAACTATGAAAGTTGATGTATGTAATTTACTTCAGGTATTTGAAAAGTATAATCAGCATCCACAACATTCGTCCCTTTGAACAGAATTCAAAATTGACAAAAATAAACCACGTTTGGTGCGTAAAGCTTTCTCCTTTTCTACTCCTTTTTTGTTTCCCGACTTTTCGAAACATTGTAATGTTGATTTCTATTTCTGAGACCTTTCTGTCTCAGCCACCGTGAATGGATTATTGGATTAATGGGACTCTGGGAGTTTCTATTCATCTATCTCTAATACTTCAGCGTAACCATGAAACACTCAAGTTCAAAGTTCTAATTTAACCTCTTATCAGCAAAATTTGATCATAATGAAATTATGGTTAAATTGGACAAGCCAAAATTCCGACTTCCAAACACTCCGATGGTCTATTAATTTGATCTATATCTCGTCAATGTAGTCGAGAAGATCTTCAACCTCCTGCCTCAAGGCTAAAACTTTTTGCTTCACTGCAGCAACCCGGTTCTCAATCTCCCGTCCACTGAGTTTCTGCTCATAGCAGTCCACTACTGTCGAGTGTTTCGCCATCAGCCTGTCCTGCAATTATCTTTCCTTCGCCACCAGCTCCTCTACCTGCATAAACACCAAGTATTAGTTACCTCAGATCAAACAATATAAACTGATATCATCTAGAGTTGTTACGGCAGCTTAGTTGAGCTGATTGGTTAAACCATAACAAGCATAACGAAAATGACCTTGGGCAATATTTGAGCCGCTGGAGGTGAGGAGTGCAGATATGACAGCAGTGGTTTCAACTCCTTTGAATGTGCTTTCAACAAACCATCAGCTGTCTTGCGTGCTAATTTGCAAGCCTGGACATCACCCGTCCTAGAAAGATCACGTAGTGATGCTTCTAGTTTACCATGTACAACCAAACACTGATTGATAATACTTTGGAGTTGCTGAATGGTTGCTCGCACCTGAAATTATGAATTACATATGAAAATTTCTGAAGCTGATGAACAATCTTGTAAATTAAAAACTAGGAGCAATAATAAATAAGATCCTACTTATTTCATCCCACTGCAATTTCGCCAAATAAGAAACCGAAGACTTTGAAATTGACAAGTCAACATGCATATATACAATGCATGCCACGAAAAAGAAAAAAAATCCAGAAATTAACATGAATGGTTCCCTAAGCATGGAAACTACGTTGAACCTGTAATAGACCTGCACCATAACAACAGAAATAAGTTTTCAAAATGGGGGGAAGATGGCCATCTATTACATTCCAACGGGTTCTACAAATTCATAAGACAAGACAAAAAGTCCTGACTGAAAGGAACTCGAGAACTGCTAGCTTTATATATCTATTCGTTTCAACAAAAAAACTCCAAATGCCAAATGTTCTTTACCTAATTTGAATACATTGACTTGATTACACTAAGGTTTAAAATATTTTCAGTAGATGCCCAAAGCAATACCTGGAAATACTGATTGTGCTCCGGCACAACATTTGTCTTTTCCAGCACAACTACTGGTCTACCAGCAATATCTAGGTGAGAGATTTTAATCTGCGTTGAAGCAAATGTAAAATCACATAAGGTAAAATATTCTTCATATTTGTTAATATATACATAACAGGCCAGAAATTAAAGGAAGAGTAATGAAAGTGACTTTGAAGAACACAAAATGAGAAATAACAGACAACACAAGTTCTTGGTCTGTAGTACCCCTTGTCTCTGTGTTACAGGAAATGGAGTAGAAGCCGATAAGTCACTAGAACCTTCAGGCAGAACAACCTGCAAATGAAATTCTCAGTCAGCAGTGTAATAAAAAGGCATTTCGGGAAACCTCCAGCCAGGCAGCAGATTGAAGGAGACAAATGCATAATATAATGGAAGGATTATATTGCACAACACATTACTGCAAGTGCTAGACATAAAGTACATATTGAGTGTATACAAAATTTCATTAAACAATAGACTTAATTTCTCCTGATTCTTCTTAGACTAACAGCATGTCTAGCTGCCATAGTTTGTCAGTGCACTCTATTGTTGAAATATATCTATGCATATCAAAGAGACATTCTTAAATACTCATGATCTTCTACAATAGAGCAAACATGTCAATTACAAATTAAAAAAAAATTGAAAGAAAATGCCAATCCTAAAGCATTTCTGCTCAACTGTTCGAGTTCTAGTGATGCTACTCTGCGGGAACCATGTCGGCATGTCAACAAAATAGCAACAAAAGAGGAACCAATTTCAACATCATTCATGAAAGCCATTTCCACAAAATTTGAAACTTATTATTACCCCATAAATTTTTCAAAAATAGGCAGAAATTCTATATTTTTGTAAAGGCTAACTCCTGCCTAAATAACGCTATGCTATAACGCTAGATTATTGCTATGCTACTGACCTTCACAATGAGGTTATCAATGACCAACTCCTTTAATGGAAAGCCAAAGGTAATGTTGAGAAAACGTTTCCCTTCAGACTCAAACATGAAGTCTTTAAGTGGCAGCCCATATCCAATGGTAAAAGCAGTCTTCCACCCACCAAATATTGGATACCTTGGTTCAATTAATACTTCCGTCTACATTTCAGAAAATGAACATTAGAATTGAAAGGTAAAGAAGTAATACAAATATTTTACATCACATATACCAAAGCAACACCTTCTTGGAATCACCCCACACATTAGACGTTGATATATTCCCAATTTCATCTCTATAATATATGGAATGGGCTCTAGGGGGCAAAGTAGCTAGAAGGTGCCCGAAGGCATATGCACCACGAACATTGGGTCTAGCTTGGTAATCCAACCTGCGGTATTTAAGGATATAAATGTAATTATTCTTTCAAACACTAGATCAATAACTGACATTACAAAGTCATGAAAAATGCACCAACGAACCTGGAAAATTCACCCTTACTTTTAGCACCATCATGAACAACACTATAATGCTCTGTTAATTGTACATTACCCCAATGAGAAATCTCTATCTCTCGAACCAACTCCTCAGCAACAACAAATGGATGATTGTTCTCAAAATGAACAACAACGGGTGAGTATGAGAAAGGAGGGAGGCTTTCATAAGGGCCATAGATTATATCTGAGCCAGTTTGTTTTGTTTTCTCCATTTTTGTGAATGATTCAATTCTAGCATCAGGAAGTTTAACTGTGAGAGATTGAACCTTGACTGCATAGGGAGACAGAAAATACGCACTGTCTTGGAAAACTACAAGCTGAAACTCATTCTGAGCTATTTTTCGGGGGAATGGTTGCAGAGCATGAGTAAACACAGCCAAAACATCAAAGCTAAAGCTATCCCCCTCGTCAAGTGGCTTGGTTAATTCCACAGAATAGAAAATCAAAGCAGGAGGCATCCCTTTGGCTCAACAACTTTTACAGGCATATTAGCAACAAAATTTTTCACTCTCCTTTTCCCTTCGCTGGGTGCTGCTGACAAGTAAGCCAGATTCTTAACCTGGAGTTCAGGAAAGGCCAACAAAACCTCCGAAACTGGAGTGGAACCAGCATTTTCTACCTAAACAATAAGCAAGGATATCAATTGAAAAGATAACAACTATAGATGTCAAGAATTCAAACGAAAAGAGTATTAATGTTTCTTCTTGGAAAATGTAAAATTGAGTTCAATTGCACAATTCAAAACAAGTACCTTCAAGGTTGAAGTGATGCGAGCAATATGAGTAGTCAAATCAATCTGCAAGATCAAACAAAAACGCAATAAATCCACCGAACTAGGATGACCAGAAAATCATCAGAACACTCAGTCCACCCAAGAATGCTTAGTCATATATAACAAAGAGTTGAGTTCAAGTAATGATCGTTGTGGAGTAACAGACCCCTGCAAATGATAAGGGGAAAGAGATTGAAGCTTACACGTCGATCGACCTTCGAAATTACTAGATCGGAGAGCACAGGCGTTGACAATATCGCTATAATTGTCAATGCTAGCAAACCAAACCTCAGTCCGATCCCCATCCTCACTTCGAATTTGTGTTTCTCCCTTCCTCCGGTCTTACTTCTCAGTTCTCACTTCTTCGAACTTGCAGTTGCCGATCTGCCATTACGGTCCTGCGACAGTAAGCTAGACTACTCGGTCAATTTAGCTGGCCCAGTCCAGCCCAATAAGTTTCGAAACTACATTGGGCCTCAGAAGGCCTATTTATTGCTGCCTGCGAAACACGGCGCGTTTTAGTCTTCTGATAACAAAGAAGACACGTGAAGATAAGAAAGTTAGGCAGCAGCAGGCGGCAGCCAAAACAGCCCTATCGTCCACCAACAGCTGTGGTCCTGTGGAACTGGAGACACGGCTTCTCTGTCTCGACTCTATCCTCCAGTTCGTTCATATACCGGCTTTACGGTTTGAGTGAGATAACGAATGGAGACGTCTCTGAGATACGGAGTGGACTCAAGGGCTCTAAGAATCCATGCCAAGGAGAAATTCCCCATCGATTCTGCTACCTTCTTGCAGGTTTTGTTTCTCTGATTTCAACTATTCTTAAACAGAAATAAAAAGTCCGTGCCTTCAATACATCCAACTCCGGAAAGTCTTGATGTTTTTAATTATTTTTGTTGGGTAGGTTCATGGGGAGCTGGATACGAGAATTGGAGCTCCCAGTCACTTAAGTGCAATGATAAGACATTTCTATCCGGATGTACTATCTTCTTGCTTCACAACGCTTACATTTGTATTATTGTTGCTCGTTACAACTGACATGCTAATAATTATGTGGTTATTGTCAAATCTAGTTGTCTGCTAGTTTTGCTGTGGGATTGCTGTACAATAAGCACGAAAAAGTTCGATACTTCGTACGAGGAAAGAAATCTTTTCCTGTGACGAACGATAATTTGTTAAGCTTCAATGTTAAGGGACGATGTGACGTCGACAAAGAATTTAAAGAGGTTGCTTTTTCTCCTTCATTTTTCTTGCAACCTGTCGCTAATGTAGTTCGCATGTGAAATTTTAACTGCCATTGTCCCATTTTGTTATATATAGCTCTCATTTCTAACTGCATGACGTCGGAGATTTGTTCCTTTGGTTTAGCTTTTGAATTATTCAATCAATTAGGAAATATTTTATTTATTGCTGTTATTGGAGCTTCCATATAAGACTAATATCTTACATTTTCCATGACAACAGAAGAAGACAAAAGGAGCTGCAGAACTTTCTGGGAGCATATTTAATTTTCAAAAGAATCAAGATTTTAGGTTGAAAATCGGGTATGAAGTGATGGACAAGGTACATTGGAAGTTTTAGTGTCTGGAACACACTTATTACATCACATTATATATTGCTAATAACTTGATCTTTTCTTTTTCAAGCGTCATCCTAAGACATTTAATATTTGCTTATCTTCCACAAGGTTGTGATGCGGGCGCTTTCATTTAAATTTATCATATTCGTGGCTGGAAGCAGTCAGTAACGTTCAGTTTAAGCTAGTTACTCCCAATATGTGATCCAGGAGTAAGATCAGTGTAATTGGCTGGCAAGCTTAATAGATGGTCAGCTAATAGGACCAAAGCATTTAGTCATCCCTCCTCTTCCCTAGTTGTGAAGTATTTACTTTATCTCATTCAATTGATAGTTGAATTAGAATTTAATGGTGTTGCAATTTATTATTTGACTTGCACCATGGGTGGTACCTATATTGTTTGATGTTAGCCTATCATTTACTCTCGAATTGTAAGTTTTGACCTTTCCTTTTGCTTTTTAATTCTTCTATTTCAGGTGCCCTATCTGCAGATTAGAGAAAATAATTGTACCCTCAATGTGGATATGAATGGTAAATGGAATGTGAGATTTAACTTGTGAGTAAAGGGGGCTCCATAATCTTTTAGAGGTGAGATGTCTAACCTTAGAACACATTTTTGCAATATCCAAGTTATGATTAGCGCCATCTGATTAGAGGAACTACAATCAGTGGGACTGGGATTCATAACAACTTTATTTTGTGGAGAGTTTCAACACCTGTCATTCACATTTGTGACTGAACCCTTTTATAGAAGTTGTGCACCGAAAGTTGACTCTAGGTAAATGCACGAATTCTGGTCGTCGGTTATGCTAATTGCGGGAAACCGAGTATCCTAGCGCAACTTACACGTGAATGTTAGAGCGTTACCGTGGCAGATGTAAAATGTGAATGGGCGGTTGAGAATGGAGTGATGCATTTTTCACAAATATGTATGTAGCATTAAAATAAAAGAAGAAAACCAATCTAGCAACAGAGAAAAGAGCTCAAAGATCACACAGGGGTCCTTAAACAAGAGTCGTGTCATAGATCCTGAAGGAATAAGCCTTTTAACTTCTTTTACCTGTTGATTGCTTGATTTCTAATTAAGGGATCTCATATCCTGATAGGATCATTATCTTAAATTATGTTTCATTTTGCCATGTGCTAATGCGTCACAGCATAAGAAAGGTCATATTTGAGTTGTTTGGATCAGAAAATCTGCCCCTTTTCCTCTCTTTTGCAATACAACATGCAACTTTTTTCCAGTTTTTCTATGTGCTTAAGAATTTTGAATATTCTGGACTTTAATTGGAATGTCTTGCTACTTTTTCTAATTGATGGGAACAATCCAGATAAATAATACTAATCTCATTCGGTTGATTCTTATTCATGTAATTTATGTGTCGAGACTTTCGCAAATATACGCATGAGAAGTCATAAACACTGAATTATGCGGCTAATTCCAGACATCAAGTATGATGATGGAAACCATAATACTTGGGAGACTCATGACATTTATTGTTATATATATCTTTTTGTGCATCGTTTTCTTCTGCCCGTCTTTGAACCTATATGCCTTTTCAGTTGGTGATGTTATGTTAATACTAGAAGATAATTTTATATATATATACACTATTTCTGCACTTTGCCGTGAACTTATCTTTAATTTTCAGCTGAAATTGTTTCATCTTTCTACTTTCAGGAATGGCGTACAAGTGACAGAGTGAGAATGAGCAGATTTAGTTGTTTAATCCAATCGGCATTCCAATGAGAGAGCATTTATTCTAGTAATTTATTTATAGCAAGAAATGTCTAAATTTGTACATTGTATGAAATTATGAATATTTTTCTTTGCTAATCAGAGCACTATATCCTTATTCCTTGGTGGAGAAACCAAAACTTGTGGTCTGTTTGTTGCATAAGCTTCTGGGGACATGCCAACGCTTTGTACACAAGGGATGCGGCAAGGATACTGCGGATATGAAAATAAGGGAAAGTTTTGTGTAGATAAACATGATATTAAGGGCGTAGTGATAGTTGACACCACGACTCCTACAGCCCCAAATGATAAAATATCTCATCCGTATACACACATTTTTATTGTTTCCCTGTTGCTGACATCTGAAGAGTGCTAAATTGCGGATTTTTTGTCCCCGAAAGCACGTATTCGTTGTAGGCACCGGTTCATCGCCAAACATAGCCACCGCAACGGAATGGATTGGCGAATCCAAACAATCTTCTTAGCTGCAAAAAGAAAGTCTTGATTCTCCATGGGGAGCAAGCTCTTGCCTCATTAAATCCTTAAATTGGTGTTATCACTGTAAAAAGGAAAATATAAAATTGCATGACGTTTTGCAGGTCACCAAACATGAATCTTCGTAGTTCAGACAGACACAGCACATGCGATGGGTAGTTGGGTGGGAGATGTGTATGGTGGAAGTCGCAGGAAGAAAGGAACTTGAGCATGTCACATCCTAATTGCAGAGTCTTTATCTTCTGGCACTCAAAGGTTCACAAGCTTCACGTCCCGATTGCCACGCGTCTAATGACTCCCAGTCAACAACTTAAATTATCCCGTCGTCATCCATTTTTGTCGGATAATTAATCTGGTCATGATCCATTTGGCTAACCCTAAAGCAACGCAGTTGGCGGACTCATCCTCCCTCCAAAATGTACAAAAGATCGAAGCATATCACGAGAAAGCATTACGGCGCTAATGTTAATTTATTTGATTAAGAATTTGCTTTTAGGCTACTTTGGTATAACATAGGCGCCCATGAAAGGGTAAGCAGCATATCTTCTGCCTTGATAAATATAGACAAAAATGTGTCAAATGGGCTTCTTTTTTTGCGTGAAATGAAACTTTATCAGCTGGTGGCGAACTAAAATTCATCAATAGTGCCTCCCGCATATTCATTCAGCGCACATTCCATTCAAATGGACTCCGAATTTTTATTATTTCTTCTGTCTTGCTTACTCATGTTGAGTGGAGCTATGTTTTGTATTGCTCTCTCTCTTCCCCCCCCCCTTTTCCTCGTCTAATGAATCCACAATAACTGGATTTGCTTTTATGGTAGACAATAAAACGAAGGTTGATGTGTGATTTGGATTGGATTAAAAGGGGTTTTTGTATAATTACTTTGATTCATGTCAGACTATCAAGTGGTATGTTTGGTGGTACAAATAAATAAGAGAGAGGACAGTGACTAAAGAGTGGTGTGTGCTAATTAACTTCATATGCTTCGCTTTAGCCTTACATTTGACAATAGCAATCTTGCTTGCTATTAGATAAAAACAATAGCCTTACATTTTCTTATTAATTTGGAATGCAGCTTTGTTGATAAAAATCTAGATAACTGCTTTATCAACAAATCCAAAACAATATAATTGATTACTTCAGACAAAATCCGCTTTATAAATCTTTAGCTTTAAGCACTCATTAAAAAAAAACCCTTTAGCTTTAAGCTTGTAGATTAAATTAAAGAAAATGAACTAATAATACATCTCACCAGTAGTCACAATTTAGCAAATATTTTAATTTTAAAATTTTAAACATAAGTACCCTTTGAACTTTAATCTTCTTCTTGTTATGGCCACCGAAAATTTTAGTGCATTACTCGGTATATGATTACTAAAATTTAATCATAAAATGCCTCATAAATAAGGAGTGACCAAATTGAAATAAAACTGAAGTTGAATGACTACATTAAGAAAAATAAAGTTTATTTATAATATCAAAAATATCCGCCATTGAGTAATTTAAGCAATAAAATTACAAATTGAGTTTGTTAATTTTGTATTTGATTAGTTGGATTTGACGAGAGAGAAATATAAAATGAAATGGGAAGGAGATTCCTGAAATGAAAAAGGAAGGCACTGAGCCCCTCCAAATCATGACAGAGAAGACCCTATAAAAACACACTTGGACTTGCTTTCTCACTCTCGTCAAACAACACAAAACCCAACCAATTTTACATTACTTCTCTCACTTTCTCTACTTCCTCTTCTCTCCCTCTCTCTCTTGCCTGCGCCTCTTCACATGACTCGTCCCTTCAGACTCCTTGGCGCCGTTAACTCTTCGGCCGCCTCTTCCTCCTCCGCCACTCAGCCTCAGCAACCACCACAGACCGTCGACTCCGACTTCGTCGTCATACTTGCCGCCCTCCTCTGCGCCCTCATCTGTGTTTTAGTCCTCATCGCCGTCGCTCGATGCGCCTGGCTCCGCCGCATCTCCTCCGCCTCCGGTAACGCCCCGCCGCCTCCACCTCCCTCAGCTGCAAACAAAGGCTTGAAGAAGAAGATCCTCCGTTCTCTCCCCAAACAGGCGTTCTCAACGGAATTGGCGACGAAACTCACCGATTGCGCAATCTGCCTGACGGAATTCGCTGCGGGAGATGAGATCAGAATGTTGCCGCAGTGCGGGCACGGCTTCCACGTTAGCTGCATAGACACGTGGCTTGGTTCTCACTCGTCTTGCCCTTCTTGCCGTCAGATTTTGGTGGTAACTAGGTGTCAGAAGTGCGGGCGTTTACCGCCGACCTCTAGCGTCAGTAGTGGCGGTGGTGTCGCCGAAAGTAGTAGCAGTGAAGCACGGTCGAAGGAGCGCGAAGATGACGGAAATAGGTTCTTGCCCTAGCTGCTTGTCCCAATTAGCTTCGTTTTTAGCCCAAACAAGGAAAACAAAAATTAGTTTACAGCAGAAAGGATTGTGTGGTTAATTCGAAGATGTGAAGGGGGTATTAGTTAAGTAATTAGTTCAGGATTCTGCATTTCCACCTGTTAATGTTGATTAGGTGATCAGTACGTAGATTTCTCTGTAATTCTGTACGTACCTTTGTGTATATAAATTCCTATATCATGTCAATTAATTAGTAATATAAGAGAAACAATTATATCCCTAAAGAAAAGAAAAAAGGGTATAATTTGGTTTCGTCAATCTGTGTTTGTGTTTGGGGATGAATTACATTCCATGTGTTTGGATTTTCATTAATGCGGCATTAGCAAGAAACATGGAAGTTAAATTAGGTATGTTGTTGAGGAAGGGTTGTTTGGAGGTGGCTGGGTGGGTGGAATTGAGGAGCGTGAGGTGGCCCTGCAAAAAGATTGGGTTGTTTAATTAAGAAAGATTAGAAAGGGGGGCATGCCATGGAATCAAATGGGAGGAGGGAAAGTAATAGAAAAAGGAGGAATTGGATGGAAGCAACTCCGAAGGTTGAATTGAACGACTCCTATCCTATGCGAGAAAAGAAAGAAATCCACTAAGATTGAGCACCTGTCAACGTAGCCGTTTTTCATTATTTTATTTAATCATTTTTTACTTTTCTTTTGCTACCACTATCTATATCTTTGTGGTTTCACACATGCTCTCTCATCTTCAATCGAAGATGATGACTTGACCACAGTGGTAGAGCAGCGGTTAAACGGCAATTTCCTTATATCACTATCTATTAATTGTAATTAATTGTTTAATGACCCATTATCACGTCATAACATCACTAGCCACTCTCTATTTCATTGACATTTTGGAAGCCATTTCTTTTTATGGTCAATGTCTACTACATGATTTCAATAATGCAAAATTTGGCCTAAGCTCAGCAAGCCATGTTCGTCTATAGAGCCATCCAAATAAATGTGCGTGGGTTTGTTGCTAACAAGCCAATTGGGATGAATGGCAGTGCATCATCCATATGCGCTTCAACCACCCTGATTAATCCAATTTTGAGAAATTTCAGCAACATTACTGCAAGTGCTTACGGTAGGTAATGATGCCATTTAAGGCAAATGGGTCCCTTGATAAAACAAACCAGAACGTGTTGTTATCATAATAAAATAAAATAATCAAACGATAAACGATCAGGAAAAGGACCCTTATGAAAGTAATAGATGTAATTAGATATCATAAAATAAGTGGAATTCAATTTGAAATTGAAAATAATAGATGTAATTAGATATCATAAAATAAGTGGAATTCAATTTGAAATTGTAATCGTATTTCATTCTTGTCTTGACCTAAGAGAGATCGTGTGAGTCCAACTTACGCTAATAGCAATAGTTGAGTGGTCTAAATTAATATTCCGTTGTCTTAGGAGCCGTTCAAATAAAACAATTGAATGGGCAGCGCATGCCCCACCAAAGACGACATTAGGAATAAGTTGAACCACCCATTTACGATGATGCCTTTTCTTCTCTCATTTAACAACAAACACAATCATCACTATTTTTAAAAAGAATATGTTATCATTGATTGCCCTTAATTTTTTTTCAAAAAAAAAACACAATCATCACTATTTCTTCCTCCTCATTTAGCGTAGTGGGGAATGCATCTCTTGTTTTTTTTTTTATAATATATATTATTTTCTTATAATAATCTGATCAAATATATACAACAGCCTCCTCAATCATACTCTTTAAAATATATTATTTTATTTTATATTTTAAATTTTGAACTAAATTCTAATATTACTTACAATCCAATTTTTTTAATATTTTATTAATAAATTAACTAAAATTTTTATTAAATCTACAATTTCTCACAAAAATAAAAAATTAATAGAATTTTTTAATTTATCAATAAAATATTTACTTTTTAATATATTTTTTCTCTAATACATATATTTATATAAAAAAATAAAATAAGGAGTCTACATGCTCATAAGGTTATGCCTAATTAATTAGCACCACAAGAAAAGGAAAGGCAAAGGATAAAAAAAAAATCTGGGAATTGAACCCGACGTGAATCGAACACGCAACCTTCTGATCTGGAGTCAGACGCGCTACCATTGCGCCACGGATCCACTTGTGTAAACCATGAAGTTCTTTAAATTCTAATACACTTAAATGTTTTTCCTCACTACAACATCAACCCTGAACCCTAATCTAGTTTCGATCGTAGCAGCAACAACACGAAAATTTCCACCATGAAATCGACAGTTGAGCAAGTTGGAATCCAAAGTGTCTTAAATTTCTGAGAGCAAGGTTGTTGTCACTTCTCAAAAGTCAAAATGTCTTCACTTTGGACTCTGCAATGTCCTCCATCCTCTCTTCAGGTATACTTCTCCCTTTCGTCCTAAAATTCGTATATATCTTTCTCATTCCTTAACTTACATAATTTTCATTACAGTCTCCATTTTGGGTTTCAAAGCACCGATCTTTTCCGACGACTATTATCCAACTAAAGTTCAATCATTCAGTAACCTCTCCTAGGTTTCGATTGAGAGCAATCAATGGTTCCGCGAGTGCTGACAACGAGCAAAGTGTGTCCAAGACCAGTTGGTCAATGGAGATGGAGCCGTTGTGGATTCTAAAAACCCAGTTGCTAATTGCAAGCAATGATTTCCACCCTCCCTCCTGTCGTTTCTGTGGTAAAGCTTGAGTTTGTTTACTGTTAAATTGATGACAAAGATTGCAAATTTGGGTTATATTTCTGTGTTCTAAATTGTGGATTTGTTGTAAAATCAGACGAAACGACTTGGTGGGAGTAATTTTGTACTGTGGTTATTTGTTGCAACTGCATTTTTGTTTGTTGCTGTGAGAGTATATGTGATCAGGAAGTCAAGGTATAAACGTCCTGGCTCGGTAGCTGACCTTGTCAGACGTGGCCAATTAAGATCTGATAGAAGAGGCATGTATGATTCCAATCCCTCGTATCCCCTTAAATGTACTTTTGTTGCTTTTGGAATGTTAAGATTGACGATTGAAAGAATGTTCGTTCCTCTTGTGTTACTTTTGAACAATAACGCTGAGCTCATTTATTTTTTTCATGAATTTCTTATTCACATTTCAAAGCCTATCAAATATGTTGATCCATTCAATAATCCCTTTGTTAAAGTGCGTAAGAACAACTCTACTGTGGAGATGTGTGGTATGGTTTATCGTTTAGCTCCTGTTAAGCTAACGGAAGAGCAACAAGCTATTCATCAGAAAAGGAGGTCGCAGGCATACCAGTGGAAGAGGCCTACTACATTCCTTAAGAAGGAGATTCTATACCACCTGATGTTGACCCTGATACTGTCAGATGGATTCCTGCGAATCATCCTTTCGCAACTACTGCAAGTGATATAGATGAACAACTGGCACAAAATAATGTCTATCAAAAGCACGGTGTGCCTTTCCGTATTCAATCTGAACATGAGGCCCTGCAGCGGAAACTAGAAGCACTGCAAAATGTAAGCAATACTTACTCCTTGTGAATTTAGCATCTTAATTTTAACAATCGAAACGAATTAAACGAAGATAACGCAGAAGGACATTGTTCATCAAAATCTATGGTTGAAGTCCAGGATTTTCTCAGCATTTCTTTGCTGTAGTAGACATTTGATTTCTTGGACTTAAAAGCATTTTATTGTGCTTAACACTTTGGTAGATTTTATTTCATTTACAATGAAATCCATTGAAATCCATAAGAAATTAGATTTGCAAATAAGATGAACTGTTTTTTTTCTTTAAAAAATGTTTTTTTTGTAGGCCGATTTTGACGTTCACAATGAATCACAAAATAGTGTATATTATATTGTACATTATTGTGAACCATTTTAAAATGGTTTACAACGATTCACAAAAGACGCACACAGTTTATATTTTTTTGATATAGTATATACTAAAATAATATTATTTTAGTATATATTATATCAAACAGTTCATTTCATTTATAAATCTAATTTCTTATAGATTTTATTTTATTCACAAATACCCTTACATTTATAATACTAATTAAAATTTTGACAACAATATTATAACAATTGTTTGTTGATTATTTAAATAATTATTTGCTATAAATTAAATATTTAATTATTTAATATGAATTTGATATTAAATAATTAAATTTTGTTAGAGGGGGGAGAGAGAATTGGGAGGGAGAGAGAGAGAGGGAGAGCATGTCTATAGGTGTTGTAAAGAAGATAGGGTAATTTTGTTAATAAGAATAAATAATATGGATAAAATTATTCAAAAGAAAAATAGTATGAAATTCATTTATAAATAACATGTATTTAGCTTGGATTTATAAATAAACAATTTTATCTTTTTTTTTTAATTTTTTCATTTGTAATTCTTGGATTTGAATTTTTTCAAAAAAAACAAACCAAACGTCAAAATTTGGATTTTCAAATGAATTTTATAAAATTTTAAGGAATTCATTTGTACCAAACACTACGTAAGTGTTTCAATGTCATCCATTTTTCTCACTGTTGTTTTCAGGAGCAAAGGCTCAATAAACTATTCGTTGACGGTAGTCACGCCAAGGATTTTGAGAGACCATTCAAGACAAATTCAAGATCAAGTGAGGCTCCAGAACAGAGTCCCTCTAGAAATCAAGCGAGTGATTCGCAATCTCCCAGACCAGATTCTGCACCAAATTCGGTGAGTAGCAATTTGTCATCAGAGGAAGCACAATGACACTGAACTTCTTTTATCACTAAATATAAATTATTTGTCAAATATGTTGCACAAATCCCTGAATCGTTTATTTTTTCTTGTACTACAGTAGACAAGTCTGGAAATTATTTTGAACTATGGGTGAAATTTTGAGTATGTGTTCAGCCCACTCTAGCAGTTCAGCTGTCAAACCAATATTGAATTGTAAATATAATGGCAATTTTTCATTTTCTGGACAGAAGTTATAAGTGAAGTATATTTTGCGTAATTGAACTCCCTACTATTTTCAGTACATTTACTAAGCTCCGTAGTCTCTGATAAGCCTGATTCTCGTGGAACAAGGTTGCACCACATCGAGATAAAGATGAAATGAAATTGACCACCACCTCATTGTGGCACCAACTAAAGTGGAAATGGTGTATATCATTATCAAGCTAGTATGCAAAAATTTATACTCATGGGAAAATGACAGCTTAATTTTCACTATAAGAGTTCACCATGTAAATTGAATAAGCAAAAATTTCCTTGACGGTGGAATGACATCTCTAGCAAGCTATATCTGCAGAAAAATCAGCTAATCTCTGAAGCTTGTTGTCGTCTCCGACTGTCACTCATTTTTGGCAGCAGTTTGTCTTGCACCAACCGCAAAGAACTCGGTGATTACTTCCAGGGGCATGCCTTTAGTCTCAGGTACCTTCAAGAAAACAAAGACCCAAGATATGGCACATACAATAGCGTAAATGCCA
>CAODLS013494262.1:0-15205 GCA_948243855.1 Flueggea neowawraea | reverse complement strand
GGATGCATTTGTTGGAAGGCGTTATTCTCGGAAGGATGTTGCTGCTAATTAGGAACATATATCTGTCACATCTTATTTTATTTATTTTCAGCAAAATAAGGAGTTGTTATGCTCCCAGGATTCTACCTCAGTTGTTATTCCTTTTTAGACTTACTTATTGTAACTCTTGGTACATATATAGTGTCGTATTTTGTTAATGAGAATTAAGCAACTTTTATCAGAAAAAATAAATGTCAGAGCTAAACGTCATGGATGACTTAGATAACCAAATTTTAGCAAACAAACTGGAAGCCTTCATGGAATAGATGACGTTAAGGCAACGTGCGTTGGAAGAGCAGGTGGCTTCACTTTTTGTTTCAGGGGGGGGCGAAATAAGCCAATCGAGAAAAACTTGGAAGGGGACAACAACCATCATGGCAAGGAAGGGAGTACAAACGAAAAGATGGGTTACCAACATGGCAAGACGGTGGTGCCAAGGTATTCCAAAATGGAGTTTCCCAAATATGATGGGTCAGAAGACCCTCTTGGACGGTTAAAGCGATGCGAGAAATTTTTTCTATACAAACAAACACCAGAGGAGGATGGGGTTGGGTTGGCAGCATTTCATCTCTTGGGAGAAGCTCAATTGTGGTTTTATCAGGTAGAGCAAGAAGATCCAGAGCTGATATGGGCAAGGTTTAGGGAGCATTGTCACATACGGTTTGGTCCACCCATGAGCAACAATCCTCTAGGGGAGCTTGCTAAATTAAAATAAACTGGGCTGGTTGAGGATTATCAACGTCAGTTTCAGTCTCTTTTGGCCAAGACAACGATTCTAAAACCACACCAGCAAGTGAATTTGTTCACTACTGGGTTGATTGAAAGCTTGCGGATCGAAGTGGAGATGCAGCAACTGGGCAACTTGGGCATTGCTATGAATATGGCAATGGCATTAGAAAAGAAGCAAAATTGACTCAAGGACAAGGCAGCAGTCGGGTCGGTTCTAAATGGGGATCAATTAAAACCAACCAATCTGCTGCGACGATTGGAAACAATCGGAGCCCAATTATAAAAGAGGGGACCATCGTCTTGTCTGGCACCAAAACGATCACCAAAACATCCTTTTCCACTCCATTCTTTAAGAAACTGACAAGGGCAGAGATGACAGAGAGGAGAGCAAAGGGGTTGAGTTATAACTGTGATAAGACTTATGCAATGGGCCATAAGTGCAAAAGACTTTTCTGGATTGAGGTTCCAGATTCGGATGAGGAACAAGATGGAAATGAAACAGGCGTACCTGAAATATCCTTACATGTTATCAGTGGCATCCGTAATTCTCCTACGATGCAGATACATGCTTAAGTTTCAGGGATCTTAGCATCTGTTTTGGTTGATTCTGGCAGCACTCATAACTTCATTCGGGAAGGGATCATTTCACAACTACGGCTGCTACGGAAGGAACTTCCAGGGTTGCACGTTCATGTGGCTAATGGGGAGCGATTACAAAGTGGTGGCATATGTAAGACTGTGACTTTTTGCGTGGATGATGACTCTTTCGTGGCTGACTTTTACACCATTTCATTGGAGGGCTTCGATGTGGTTTTAGGGGTGAAATGGTTGCGTACTTTGGGATCGATCCTTTGGGATTTTAGTTCCTTGAAAATAAAATTTTTCCTTAATGGGAAAGAGCTAATATGGCGAGGACAACCACTACGCAAGGAGTCGCGATTAGCACTGCTTCATGCGCCACAACCAGCTACAACTACTTTGGATAAATTACTGGCAGAATGTTCTGATTTATTTGAGGAACCTATCGCCTTGCCGCCAAGTAGAGGGTGTGACCACTGAAATTTTCTTCTTCCAGGTTCCGGACCCGTGGTGGTTAGACCATACAGGTACCCTCATTTTCAAAAAGATGAGATTGAAAGGCAGTGTGACCAAATGTTACAACAGGGGATTATTCGACCAAACAAGTCGCCTTTCTCTTCTCCCATTCTCCTTGTCAAAAAGCAGGACGAAACATGGCGTCTTTGCATTGATTACCGCAAATTGAATGCCAAAACTATCAAAGATAAGTTTTCAATTTCGGTGGTGGATGAATTACTTGATGATTTGTTTTGCACTCAATACTTCACTAAATTAGATCTATGTTCCGGGTATCACCAAGTCAGAATGGCCCCGGATGATGTGGACAAAACTGCATTTCGGACTCACCACAGACATTTTGAATTTCTTGTTATGCCTTTCGGCTTAACTAACACCCCCGCCACTTTTCAAAGCCTTATGAATGAAGTCTTTCGACCTCATCTTCGTAAGTTTGTCTTGTTTTTTCGATGACATTCTCATTTATAGTCACACCTGGGTTGAGCATATTCAACATGTTAGGATGGTTTTTGAATTATTACGGTTTAACAAATTGTTCTTAAAAAAGTCCAAGTGCTCTTTTAGAGAGAAACAAGTGGCCTACTTGGGACATGTGATTCATGGACAAGGTTTTCCAGCAGATGCGTCAAAAATTCAGGCAATACTTGATTGGCCAACACCCATTCAGTAAAGGCTTTGCGTGGCTCTTGGGTCTTGCGGGTTACTACCGAAAATTTATCAAGGACTATGGGAAAATTGCCATGCCTCTCACCCGTCTCTAAAAAAAGAATTCCTTTCTCTGGGACGACAAGGCAGTTGCAGCTTTTCAGGCATTGAAGTGTGCACTCGCTACTGCACCAGTCTTGCAGCTGCCGAATTTCCAGGAAGAATTCTTAGTGGAGTGTGATGCCTTGGGTAGTGGGTTTGGTGCCGTATTACAACAGCAAGGACACCCTATAGTTTTTTTGAGTCGTAAAATTGCATAACGATATCTCAAGCTGCGTTGGCCCAAGCTGTTGCTCATTGGAGGTCGTACCTATGAGGAAGACCATTTATCATTCGCACGGATCATTATAGCTTAAAGTATTTGCTGGAGCAATGTTTGACGACTTCGCCACAACAACACTGGGTGAGTAAACTGTTGGGTTTTGATTTTCAGGTGGAATACAAGTCTGGGAAACTTAATACTGTGGCAGATGCTTTGTCTAGACGCGAGAAAGATGATGACCAACTCTTTGCGGTGTCAATGCCGCATGCTGAACTTTTTGAGTGTATCAGGAGTGAAATGGCCACTTCCACAGAATTGCAACAACTAGAACAGCGTTTGGAAAAGGACCCGGCAGATCCGGATTGGGTTATCCGCAGAATTGCAGCAACTGGAACAACGTTTGAAAATTTGGTCCGATGTCTCGATGGACTTTCCGTTCTTCCTTATTTCATTAATCGTTGATTGTTGTTTGGCTTGTTGAACGGGTTCTATCAATCACAAACTATATGCTTTTGTGGTGGTGCTTTTCTTAGTTAAAGATTAAGAATAAACACATACTTAGAACGACGTGATTAGTATATATAGTTTTGAACTTACAATGGCTGATCAGAAAGAGAAGCACATACTTTAATTATCTTGTAGATTGGTTTTCTCTAGTTGATGGATTTCCTAAATGACCAACAATATGCAGTCGACACAAACAAACAAATAATGGATGGGAAGCTGTATGGAGCTCTGATGATGGGCAACATCAACCGCGTAGTGGAACTATGCCATAAAGTTCCTAATCGTGCGCTTCATATAGTGAGTAACGTAAGCGCAGGCACAGTTCTACACATGGCCACATACGCAAAGAATGTCCAATTGACACGACTTGCCTGATCATCATCTTGACAAGTTGACACGACAAAATGGGATCGGAAACACGATCTTTCACGAGGCAGCTGGGAGTGACAATGCCATCCCTATTGCAGATAAAGTGCTGAGGAAAGCGCCTGTATTGTCGGGAATGCGTAACATCAATGGAGAGACTGCTCTCTTTCGAGCCGCTCGGTTTGGTCGACTTATTATGTTTAAGTTTCTTTGTAGTAAACTTGGTATGATCGGGGAAACAATTTTTTTTTTTTATGTTCAGAGGACTGATAAAACCACTGTTCTTCACATGGCCATTCTTTCACATCATTTTGGTAATTTTAATTTATCTGTCTGTACAAATGCGTATGATTTTCCATCAAAATTACATATTATAAAGTACTTGACATATTAATAATTTTAAGAATAAGTAATCTTTACTCGGTAGAGAGAGCTTTGCGATCTATATGGATTTTGTCAGCTTCAAATCCAAATTAGTTAAACTTGGATATCGAGGGATTTAATTTAAGAAAAAAATAGTATCACTCTTTATTCATATACTAGCACTACACCAGCAGATGAGAGCCTTTCACCCAACTCTACTTTTCATTCTTAAAACTGCCGCATGTATTTGAACATAAAAAAACAGATTAGAGAAGATAAAGATCGACATGAAAGAAAATAGTTTAATATATTCTTCTCATAAAAAAATTGTCATTTTAATATTTTTTGTAATTTTTTTTGATCTTTTTAATAATAATTTTCTTAGAGATTGAGATGTTACAATATGCTCAAAAACTTAAGATACTTAATTAATATGATATGTCAAGAAAAATGGTCAAAAGATGTATAAAATAAATCAATCAGTTATTGCATAATCAATCAAAATTTAGATTGCAAAAAAGATAATTATTTGAACATATCAATAAAACAAACAATTGATCTTCCATAAATCGGAACCTCACATTCATCTTTATTTGAATTTTTAACAATTTTAATCAAAATACAGTTACTGGGACAATCAATTTAATTGTGAATTTATTAGTTCATAATACCCATTTTGGAGATTGCATTTCTTTGTGGCAATTAATCTTCATAACTATAAGAATAGAGCAACTTGTCTTTTTTTTTTTATATATAAAAAGACCATCTAACTCGAGCTTTTTGCACATTTTCACCTTTTTTTAAAAAAGATGGTGACACTTTATCAATTTTATTAATAACCCTCATTTATGGTGGAAGAATACCGTCGTTACAATGCAAAATAGAATGACAAAATCTAACCCACAATACTCAAAGATAAAAACCAACATCTAGTACATCAAAACCGTAAAGACAAAGACACAAAGCAAACAAAATGACTCAACCACAAAGCCTACCTTGAATAGATCCATCTTTATCTTTTACCAAAGATGCCTCTCATCCTGCAGGAGGATGTTCCAACACATGAAACCCTTTAGGGAGTGAGTGCCCATGTTTGGAAAACCAATCTGCCGAACTGTTGCATTCCCTGTACACATAAGTAATCTTGACATCCCAAGTCTTCCTCAAAATTCTCTTAATGGCATCTACTAAGGCCAATTGCTGATTTGTAAAAACCTCCTTACGGTTAATCATATTGATCGCCGTAGTATTTTCACCTATTTGATTCAAGCTATATGTCGCATTATGGTTTATAGACGAATTTTTATTTATTTTATATGTCTTGTAGAACATATCAATTTTGTTATAGTGTGCAATGTGAACAAGCATGATGTCACGACCCTTTTTTGGACCATGAGTGCGTACGAAACGAACCGTCTATAAGAGCCAACATCAAACAATCATAATCTAATATCTCAAGCATCCATTGGGACATAAACATGAAAATTCGAACCAAATGTTCAAATTTGGCCTAAAGCATAAATCCGAGATTAATGCATGGAACAGACGAAATGAAGACATTAGAGATGTAATCTTACCTCTAGGAACGAAAAGGAAGCAACTAGAACCGGTTATGGACCAATTTGGAGGAGAAAGAGACGAAAATGAGGTGAGGGAACCGAAAGAGTCGGGTGGGGGTATATATAGAACCCCTGCCCAAAATGTACCGTTTCAGTGTTTTTGCCTTGCTCACTCGAGCGACATTCTTCCTCACTCGAATGACACCTCTCTTACTCGAGTAACAACTCTTCTTACTCGAGCAAGATTTTTCCAAAAATTCATTTGGAAAGTCGGCTAACTCGAGTAACAAAATTGCTTACTCAAGTAATCCATAGCTCATATTACTCGAGTAACACCAAATTGCTTACTCGAGTAATCTATGGTCCATTTCAATCGAGTAACTCTCTCTGCTTACTTAAGTAACTCCCTTTCAAAATCATTAATCATCTACTCAACACTCCAATCGTTCAAGATCAAACCAAGATCAACTAAATGCCAAAATTTGACAAATTGACACTGTCAACATCATCAAGCATCAATTTCTGGATCAAAATTGAATTAAACAAATCGGGATTGATCCGAATGCTATAAAAGATAGGCTGAAAATGAACTGGGTATTACAAGAGCAATGATTATCGAATCATATGGTCGATTTATTAATTAATTCGTACCTTAATTAATCAAAATTTCAAAGTATTTCCCTACACAACAAAAACAAATTAAATAGGATTTCGAGATACAACCTATGTGTCTAAAACTTATATCCACTCACCTAGATATCCATAGGTCAAGCACCATAATTAGGTGGCTGATCCCGCTGACAAGTAAGGAAGCTGCAACCGAATATTAGAAGCAAACAAATATATCAGAGACAAATCAAAGTGATGTATTGGTATTGTGGATGTACTAAAATGCGTGCACATGCATATGCAGACTTAGAACCTTAACGACACCCAAAAACCCAAAATTTGGAATCTACATAAATTACAATTCGGTCACTGACCTATGTAAAATTACACTTTAGTCCCCAAGACTTAAAAATTACAAAATAGTCTATAAAGTATCTAAAATTATTCAACTAGTCCTCAAAGTAGTCAAAATCTTCAAATTAGTCTCAGAACTCTAAGAAATTACAAATCAGTCCCCAATATGCAAAGTGTCAAAAATTACACATTTTGGTCCCTCAGAACCATGACTAACTCGAGTAAACCAAAAGCTTAGTCGAGTTATCCACCTTATGACTTACTCAAGTTAGCCATAGTGCTTACTCGAGTAAGACACCTTCCCAGAAATCTAGAATTCGACAATCTCGATTCAACTGATAAAAATCGAAACAAAACACCCGCATTGCTTCCAATCAACCCCCTGAACATGAATCTATGGTCAAATATATCAAAACAAATCCAACTCATAAAGAATCACTTAAACCTGAATTTATTCAAACCCATATATGAACATCCTTGATTCTTATGAATTCAAGCTTAATCTAGGTGTTTCTAGACTCTCAAGTACATGATTTAGCAACCCCTAACCATCATTCCAACAGAAACATCACGAAGCCAATCTTATGAGCATTTTTTTCAAAATTATAATATGCACAATCTTGCATAATGAAGAAAATGCAATGAAGAAGGGATTAGAAGAGAAATCTTACCTCCAAATGAGTTAGGAAACCAAAGAGAAGCAATGAGGGTAGTCGAGAGACAAATCTTGATGGATTTGACGAGTAAATAAGGAGTGAAGGGACGGTTGAGTGTTATAAAGACGAAGAGAAGTTGAGATGTGCCGTTTCATGAATTTTAACATCTAATCATCAATTACAAACAAGATCAAGGATTTCACTCATTGTCACTTGGTTAGTCCAACACAATAATATTCATGATGTTCAAAATAAAGATTATACTCAAAATAAAGATGATACCAATTGAAAAATAACATGCAAATTCATGTAACATTTCTCCCCCTTTTTTGTATCATCAAAAAGGATATGCAAAAATAACAATCTCCCCCAATCAATCAAAAGAATTAATAAACACAATTATAGCTCCCCTAAACAAATGCATAATTAAATAGAGCATGTAATAAATAAAACTCCCCCTATTTGTTGCAAAATATGCACAATAGTAACAAAAATGTGTCTCCCCCTATGATAGTAAAAAAAAAATCAATGCAAGCAATCCACTCACATATGCAATTAATCAAATTCCATCAATCAATGCAACAAGGTCATCAAACATGTATAAATATTATGAATGAACAAAAAAAAATCACTTCAGCAAACAACAATCATATATACAACAAAAATTAAAAAAAAATCAACAAGGTTTAAATTCAAGGAAATGGTACCACATTTGGAAATTTCTCTTTAACTTTGATTGCTATCAAGCATATTCCTCCTATTTCCTTATTAGCATCATCATCATCACTTGAAGTTTAGGAATAATCAATAAATATTTTTCCTCTTTTTGCCATGTTTCTTCAAATAAGGGCAGTCCGGTTTGACATGGTCTGGTTCATTACATTCACAATAAATCAATTTGTTCCTTCTCTTGCTGGCCTTCTTTGCCTCTCTTTCCTTATTGAGAAATTTTCATAATTTCTTTGTGAGGTGCTCTACATCATTAGAATCAGCCTCTTCATCATCATTCTCACGAGTTTTCAATATACTTTGATGTCTTGAATGCAATGCCTATGTCTTTCTTCTTCTTCTTCTTTTTGGCTCCCTTATCGTCATCTTCTTCCATACTCATTTCATGAGTTAGTAAGGAACCAAGCAACTCCTTCAAAGGCAAGGAATTCAGATCTTTAGCTTCTAAGATTGCATCCTTCTTTGAAGCCCATGATTTAGGAAATGATCTTAAAATATTCCTCACAATCTTAGAATTTAAATAAGTTTTCCCAAGAGATTTGAGCCCATTGATAGTGTGATTGAAGCGATCAAACATTTCTTGAATTAATTCTTCTTCCTCCATCTTGAATATTTCATATTTATGATTTAGGAGAGAGATCTTGTTCTCTTTGACTTGTGTGGTGCTCTTATAAGTAATCTAAAGTCTTCCAAATCTCATGTACATTTTTACACTGTTGAAATTTGTTAAACTGAGTTTTGCTAAGTGCACAAAAGAGTATATGCATACCATTGTTGTTGTATCACACCATCTCTTTGTCATGCTTGATCCATTGTTCCTTCAGTTTGGTCCTTTCAACACCATTAACAATCTTTTTAAGGACATAAGGACCATCTTCCACTGCTTCCCATACTTCATCGGTTTCACATTTGAAAAAAACTCTCATTTTTGTTTTCCAATAGAGATAATCACTGCCATCAAAGAAAATAACTCTATTAATAGCCAATCTTTCATATATATGAATGCCATCAAGAAATACAATTATTAGAATCTTTAACTCTTTGGATGTTAAGCAAAATTGTTTTTTATCAATAGCACAAGCTCTGATGTCAATTGTAGGAATTGGTCCCAATGTGAATGGCAATTCAAGAGGGGGGTGAATTGGATTTTTATCAAGTTAAAAACTTTGTTGAAAGTTCTATTTCAAACTAAAATAAATAACAAAATTCTTTTAAACTAAAATCAAAGTTAAATGCGGAAGCAACTTAAAACAAAAGATCCAATCCACACACAACAATATAATTCATATGCAAATGCAAAGCAAGTAAGAGAGAGTGAGGGAAGAGAGCACAAATCCGTTTAATAATGGTTCGATCCTCATTGACCTACATCAAATCCTCTAGACCCACTAGAGAATTTCAATCCACTATATTCCTCACTTCCGAGTGGAGAGAACTCATTTACAACACTTTTTTTGCGAAAGCAAATCATTACACTTTATTTTTAAAGGCTCAAAAAGAAAATAAAATTTCTAGTTTTTGCGGGTTTAACTAGAAAACCGTTACCCACTAGTTTTCTAAGGCTCACTAGCAACCACTCTTTTTTTTTCTAAGGCACAATAAGAAAACTTATCTATCTCAAGCAAACAATCTTGCTTGATACAAAAAAACAACCCAAGATTATGACAAATTTATGCTCACACTAACTCAGAAATAAGATTGTAAGTAAATAGCTCAAAATGGGTTAGAAATGTATAAATGACAAAGAAAATAAATAACAAGTCTTTGCAAATGTCTCTTTTTTCTTCCTTCTGTTATGTGACGTTTATTTATAGCCACTCTTAGAGATATAGCCGTTGTGAGAGAATGAAAATTTCCGATTTAAATGATGCCATTGGCATTAACGTGCGTTGTTTCTATTAACTCGCGTTCTTCGGATGCACTGTCAAAGATCAAGGTGCACTATGGATTATCAGTGTGCCTTGTTGAAGTTCCATAATTTCCAATTTCACCTAGACTATCATTAGTACACTTTGTCGTTCTTCCCAGACTTTCATTAAAGTGCTTTGTTGATCATTAACACACTTTGTTGATCAATAAGGTGCTTTATCATTTTCCAGACTTTCATTAAGGTGTCTTAATGAATCATTATCATTAAGGTGCCTTAATGAATCATTAATGTGCATTGTCATTTTTCAAAGTTCACTCCTTTAATTCCGACATCATATTGTACGAGCAATATTCAAATTTGAAATCCTGAGGAGTGTCTCAACTTTGTCGTCATCTGGAGCTCGTTAACGTGCGTTGCTACCCTTATTCGTGTGTTGATCTTCTCATTAAAGTTTGCATCTTTAATCCATCTATGGAACAATGCTCAGATCATTCAACAACGTGTGTTACCCCATTTATGTGCGTTGATACTCATTAACGTGCCTTGGTGAATCATTTACGTGCTTAGATCAATGCTTGTCACTTTTGCTTCTTAGCTTAACACATCTGTGTGCTCAGATGCCAATTTTGCTTTCATTAACGTGCTTTAATGAATTAATAAGGTACTTTATTAATCATTAACACACTTTAATGAATCGTTAAGGTGCCTTAATGACAAATATCAGAAAGCCTACAATTTTGCACATTTTTCGTAGATGTTTTGAATTCATCATCATCAAAACTAAACTCAACAACGAGCATGGACGAAAACAGAAGCACAAAAATAAAATGCAGAGGTAGAAGTAGAACATACTGACCTAAGAATCAGCTGAGTTGAATAGGTGGGATATCTATGCCGCATCTCGTCCTCGGCCTCCCAAGTGGTCTATTCGACAGAATGATGTCGCCAAATCACTTTCAGTTAAGTAATCTCTTTGTTACGATTCTTGACTTGTCGATCGACAATCCTTACGGGAGCCTCCTCATAAGATAATTCGAATCGAACTTCAATAGACTGTGGAGACAGAACGTGAGATGAATCATGAACATACTTCCTCAAATGTGATACATGAAACACCGGGTGGATAGAAGCAAACTGAGGCAGTAGCGCCAACTCATGCAATGGCCCAACATGACCAATAATATCAAATGGACCAATGTATCTCGGACTCAACTTGCCTTTCTTCACAAATATCATAACACATTTCATAGGTGATACTTTAAGAAATACATTTCCTCCAACTGTAAATTCAAAATGTTTACGCTTAGGATCAATGTAACTCTTCTGGCGACTGTGATTAGTTTGGATTCGCTACTGTATCTACCTGAATTTCTCGGTGGTCTCCAAAATAAGATCCGGTCCCAAGGTCTCTCTCTCTAGCCTCGACCCAACACAGAGGAGATCTACACTTTCTGCCATATAAAGCCTCGAAAGACGCCATCTCGATACTCAAATGATACGATTTATTATATGCAAACTCTACCAATGAAAAATGAGAATCTCAACTCCCTACAAAATCCATAGCGCACGCTCTTTACATATCCTCTAGAGTCTAAATCGTTTGCTTGGATTGACCATCGGTCTATGGATGGAATAATGTACTGAAGTCCAATCGAGTACCTAACTCCTCATATAGTTTACGCCAAAATTGCGAAGTAAACTAGAGTCCTCTGTTAGACAAGATGGAGACTGGCACGCCATTCATGCATACAATTCTATCAACTTACAACTTCACTAGACGTGCCACTCCATAGGTCATATTGACAAGTAGAAAATGTTCCAATTTCATCAATCATTCCACAATAGCCCAAATGGAGTCATATCTAGAGGATGCCCTCGATAATCCAACCGCAAAATCCATGATGATGTGGTCCCAGTTCCACTCGGGAAGAGCCATATGCTGCAACAATTCAAAAGGATGCTAGTGCTCAAACTTGACCTGTTGACAAGTTAGACACCGACTAACAAACTCAGTTATGTCCTTCTTCATCCCCGACCACCAATAAGACTCTCGAAGATCTTGATACATCTTAATGTACCCCAGGTGTATAGAATAGGTGGAGCTGTGACCCTCAATCATGATCACCTTCCATAAACCACTTGAAGATGGCACATACAACCTCAATCCAAGCCAAAGGACTCCAGAATCATCAACACTAAAGTCTAACACCTCGGACGACTTGACTTTCTCAATCAAACTCAGAATATCGGCATCCTCCTTCTAAGCTTCTTGAATTCGATCTAACAATATATGTCTCACCTCAACGTGACCAAGCAATGCTCCAAGGCCGTCAAACCAAAATTCCACCCCATTCTTCATCAAACCTTGCCACTCTGTCACTACTGGTTGTCTCTCCAATGCAATATGAGCTAAACTCCCCATCGACTTCCTACTCAAAACATCCACAACCACATTGGTCTTGCCAGGATGATATGATATGGTGCAATCATAATTCTTTAACAGTTCTAACCAACTTCTTTGTCTGAAGTTCAGATCTCGCTGCCTGAATATGTACTCCAAACTCTTATAATTTGTAAAGATCTTAAAAGTCTCTCAGTACAAGTAATGTCTCCAAATCTTGAGTACAAACACCACAACTGCTAACTCCAAATCATGAGTTGAATAATTTTCCTCGTGCCTCTTAAGTTGTCTAGATGCATAGGCAATTACTTTGCCATGTTACATCAACATACAACCTAGGCCAACTCTAGACGTGTTATAGTACACTGCAAAAGCTCCAGAACCCGAAGGTAGTACCAACACTGGCACATTAATCAAACACTTCTTCAATTTCAGAAAACTATCCTCACACTTGTCAACCAAAACATATTTAACTCCTTTCTGAGTTAACTAGGTCATAGGAGCTGCTATCCTAGAAAAATCTTGGATAAACCTTCTATAGTAACCGGACCAACCAAGGAAACTTTGAATATTCATAGCAGTCTTAGGAATCTCCTAATGAAGAACAACCTCTACCTTCTTCGGGTTTATCATAATACCCTCTCTCGACACCACGTTTCCGATAAATGTCACTTGTTCAAGCCATAACTCAAACTTTGAGAACTTAGCATATAACTGGTGTTCCAATAAAGTCTGCAACACTGACCTCAAGTGGTCATCGTGCTCCTCCTTACTCCTCAAGTATATCAAAATGTCATCGATGAAGACAATCACAAACCGGTCTAGATATGACCTGAACACCTTGTTCATCAAATCCATGAATGTCGCTGGAGCATTAGTCAAACCAAAAGACATCATCAAAAATTCATAATGCATGTACCTAGTTCAGAATGTCATCTTCGGAATATCTTCACCTCAAATCCATAACTGATGACATCGCAACCTCAAGTCGATCTTAGAAAACCATTGTGCGCCCTGCAATTGATCGAACAGATCATCTATTATAAGAAGCGTATATCAGTTCTTCACCGTTACCTTGTTCAACTGATGATAGGGTGTAAAACCCACCAAAATAATATTAACCTGCTCAAAACAATAAAATAAGTAAAGCGGTGAGAATGGTCGATCAGTAAAGACCGGGGAGAAATTTTTTAAATGGTAAAATAGAAAAATAAAATAAACTACCTAAGCTAGGTATGAAACCAAAAATGCAAATAAATTAAAATTAATGGTTGTAGTTCAAAAGAAAAGGAATGAGACAGAAGTGAGTGGGAAAATTCAATTAAGAACAAAATAAATGAGATGACAACGCAACAATTAAAAGTGAGCCAAGAACATGAATCAATGGAAATCAAGAATTGCAGTAATGAAAATAATGAGAATGCAACATTAATAATAGTGAGAAATTCAATAATAACAAAATGCCTAGCCAATGTATTTGTCCGTTCAATCCAATCAGTTAATCGCAAACATGAAATATTAATATAAAGCATTCAAGTAGACAACGTTATAGCTAATGGTGACGCACTCGATTAATCAATCTCCTCTTAATTTATTGATAGCCTCTAGATGCCCTACATACTATTTTCCTAACCATTAAACAACCCCTAGGATGCCCTGACAAGGTTTAATCTAAGACAACAATACAAATTAAAGAGACCTCTATTCTAACTAGTGAAATCGAAAATGCAATGATTCATTTAAACCAGATTATTTAGTTTCATAACAATTAACAATGTCCAACACATAAATTCATGTTATTAGTTACCTAAATTAAGACTAATGTGATGCACTATCAATCCTAAATAACATTATATGATCTCAATCAATCAACCAACGAGTCTTTGTCAATCAATCAATCATAATAATAATAATAAAGGAACTCAGACACAAAAACTGAATAAATATTTGAACTTTAACAACTAAAACAATGGTCTCACAACCTTAATGGATCAAATTGTTAGTGTAAGGCCTAACCCTAAATGCATTGCATCCAGATTATATTTGATATATAAGACATTGTTTTATTTCTTTATTATTTTTGTGCATGTTTAAACTGATAAAACATCCATAAATAGTAATTCTGCTTAAGTTATCAAATATGTGATTTAAATAGTAAAACCTTGAAATATAAAAGAATACTATTCTAAATATCATTAGTCGATTATTACCATGAGAGTGACAATAAACTAAGACTAGTATGTGCTCTGTGAGATGATTATGTTTTACTGGTCATATGATATGTGATATCAATCAGAGAACATAGAACATATTAGAGAACAATATTTTGGATCGATCTGCTTATGAGAATACTACATGGTTGAAAGGTTATAAGTATTTCTCATGCAATACTTATACTTGAATCAATCGACCTAAAATCACTATGGATTCTTGGGTGAGTTCCCGTATACTTTGACATACGCCTAACGTTATTCATAAATGAATGAAAAGTATGGGTATGATTGGGTATGCCAAGAGTCTTGCTAAGGAACATGAGTGAAGTTAAAGGATTGCACATCTCGAGAAGAGAAAATATCACCAGCCACTTGATTAGTGAAACTGAGTAGCGTGTGACCACGCCCAAATAAGATGATAAGTGTTATCATTTATTTGACTTAGTCATGATCACTAAAAGATCAATGAAATGTTTTAGTATAAATAAAGGTGACTCGCTCTATGCCTTATGCTAATTCAGATATCGAGAAACAAATGATTGTATAAGATTGTAATTAGATATGTTGATTCGAAATCGTCATTCATTTCAATTTGGGTAATCATAATGTCTTGCTAGAGACCAATTATGATTTATGGACTGTAAATTAATTTTGGGTCTATTGCCAATATTTAATGAACCTACATGATCACATACAATAATGATTTGGGTTATGACTTAAACCAATTTTCTTACTGGACCATTAATTT